>JANAVB010040818.1:43534029-43691529 GCA_029216955.1 Iris pallida
ACTATATATAACTTCCTTTATATTTATATGCAAACCATATACATTCATATACTTTTCCTTATATATATTTCCTATATAGATTTCCTTTATGTATATATGTCTTATCCATAGTTTCTTTATGATATATAGAGCATACACATTCCTTATATAATATATATATATATAATATATATATATATAATAAAAAAAAAATATGATATATATATATATATATAATATATATATAGATATATATATATATAGATATATATATATACTTTTCTTGTGAGCATACATACACTAGGAGTCCCATATTGCCCGAATATTGTATAAATTGAGTATAGTCAATCCTTACATCTTTGTCCCAACTCTCTTATGCTTACTATCTCCCTTAGTATATATTGTTTTCATGTATGTAAGTACGTATATACGTATATGCAATATTGTGTGTGTATAGTTATGAAATCATGAAATGTTCTCTTAGGTATCGTAAGCCTCGATTGTGTATTCATAGGTCTCTCTGGCAACGTGATCGAGACAGGAGGGACCGGAGCATTGTTTGCGCACTACGGAGTTGTAGGCAAGTATATCTTGTCTCGTATTACTGTTTTTACCTATACTTCTTTATGCTCTTGTTAGAGTGGACTTAGTTAGTTGATTCCGGGAGTTGCCTCGGGCGTAGTCAATGATGGCATCGACACTTAGGATTGCCTACTTGACTTAGCTCTAGGCGACATACCCTTAGTTGTGAGTTGTTATTATAACTCCCTTGACCATGACACATGTTACGATACGGCACCGAGTGAGATCAATTCATGGCACGCGCTGACGCTATTGACTGGCCATCAGTGTGAGTGGCACGTGTGACGGCACATATAGAGTTGTGATGGTTCTAGATAGCTGACTTTGCATTGAGATTGATGTTTGAGTCATGGATACAACTTGTACATTCTGGGTGGGAAAGACAACTAGTAGGCATATGGGACAGACAGTTACATTATTCTAGCCTCAAGGGGGACCCTGTTATAGGCATGGATACCCGGTTATGGGCCATACAAATACTAGAGGATACATCTGGCAGCGGCCACTAGCTGAGCGTTAGGTATGGTCGAAAAGTATACTAGTGCTTGTATGTTTACATCGACTCGTGATCTGACATCGGCCTGTGACTCGATGCCATTTCCTTATATCCCATACATACATTCCAAAGTTGTTTTCATATGCATTCACTTAGACTAGTTAGCACACCCCTATATGTTATATCAGTATTTACTTCATGGCATGTTCATGTTTGTATCTTGCTATGTCTCCTGAAGACTTGGTTCATTTCCAGATCCCGACGAGCATCTATATTCGACAATATATGGTTTTGGAGCTGAGGTGGGATACGTTGCAGAGGACTTCGAGGTGCTCCCTGAAGAGTTTTCTTGATTCATGATATGCTGCTACTTTGGCTGAGAGTTTTATTACCTAGTTAGTTGTTGCTCTTCACTAGTTATCTTTCATTTTCTGTATTTCTATTTCGATGTACTGTGGGATTGTTTCCACCAGACTTGTATTTCCATTCAGTTGTATTTGGATATTCATACTATTTTACTTTTATTTTAGTATATTTCTTTATTATTCCTGTGGATGAGATTTAGATGCTTGACTGTGTTGGTTAGTTACTTTTACAGCATAGTATGCCTAAGTGAGTCCATTAAATTGGACAGCTCACTCTAGGTCGTATCAGCTAGCCAGGTTACGCCATAATCCTGTATATTTAGGAGTGGAGCATGACATGGTTTTAGTGGTGGCCCATGCAGGTCTCGTTTATCGTTTCGGTTACGTTACTGTACCGATTCAAGACTGCGATTATGATTAGTGGTGTTAGGATCTCATCTATTTGTTGATTATCGCCTTTGAACCTCAACTCGTCTCAACTCGTATTCTATTATTAATTTTCATGCATCCTGCTTCCTTCTGTCCCTTTTGTAATAGAATTTTGTCTCTTTTAGAGAGATGCATTTGCGTAGTGGACGCACGGCTTATGGCGTTGCCCCAGCATGTGACACCGAGCCCAGCGACGATAGGACTCCAGATCCTACATGGATCCAGACTCTCGGATGAGTTCAGCTCGTTCTGATGATCCATCTATTCATGTGGAATTCGTGCCACAGCCGGCATCGGTGTACCAGGAGGGCCATACGTCGCAAGCGTCGATACGATAGAGGAGAACCCTTTGCCTCCACCACCTCCCTTCCCTCCCCAGATGCCGCAAGAAGCGTAGCAGCAGCAGGTGCCGTACGCACCCAATCCTTTCCAGATGCCACAGGGAGCCTATCAGCAGTAGATGCCGCATGCACCCATTCTGCCCCAAATGCCACAGCCGGAGGGACAGCCCAAGATGTTCCAGATGATGATACAACAACAGTAGCAACAGACAGAGGTCATGAGGCAGACTCTGATGACTGCCTTAGAGAGGATGACAACCCCAGCACCTACACCACCACCAGCCCCAATGCCAGTTCAGCAGGTAGGCAACATTACAGGTACCGCCAGATGGACCCGAAACCCTTTAAAGGAAATAAGAGCCCAGAGGAGATATCAGATTGGATAGCCAGCACACAGAAGATCTTGGATGCTTCACAGCTACCTGGTGACTTGTGGATGACTACCGTGAGGACTCAACTGGGAGGGGAATGCCTATCATTGGTGGGATTCGAAGAAGCGTGAAGTCAAAAAGGACAAGGCGTAGGAGCAGTTTCTTGAGTACTTTGAGGCGAAGTACTTTCCAGCTAACATCCGTGTCATGACCCGCACCCGCATTTCAGGATGCAAGTGCATGAGCAAGCCAGCTACGTATCGAGCGGACTCCAGCCCATCTCAAATACATAAATGCTTTCTGGACTATGGTATCACATGCCTAATCATGGCAAGGCAAATCTATATCTCAATCCATAATAAGAATATGAAACATGAATGAACACTTTGGGTCGTGGTCTGCAGTCCACTAGCATACATGTCCGATTAGACTCCAAGAATTAATATGAGTCTATAAGTAAGCCAACAAGCAGAGTATATCATGATAAGGGAAGAAAGCACGAATGGATAATAAGTGTAATATCAATATACCTGGATCCTGTAAGTGTTTCACAAGCATCTATCATCCTGCTCTGTTAACTAACTCCAAGCAGTCACTAAACCTGAAGAGATCATCAGGTCCTCAGAGGACATAGCAAGATACATAAAAACATGCCTATCTAGCAGTTTATCATACACAAAAACAAACAAGATATAAACAGAAAAAGTGACAGAATCACGACAAGTGACTACTGACTAAATGACAACTAACAAGTGACTATCAACAAATGACTACTGACAAGTGACTATGAACATGGATACAAGAACAACCACACATGACTGAACTACTGGATGAATGAGTGAACAAGAGTTCAATGGAAAACTAAACCCTCATACTGAGTGTGGACTCACAGGTTTGAAACTAATCACTAACCTTCGTCCCGAGCGTGGACTCGCAGGTTAGTTCACGACAAACACCCTCGTCCCGAATGTGGACTCGTAGGTACAAACAAATCACTAACCCTCGCCCCGAGTGTGGACTCGCAGATTAGTTCAAGATAATCACCCTCGTCCCGTGTGTGGACTCTCTGGTGCAAATGGTCAACCCTTGTCCAAAGTGTGGACTCACGGGTTCAACAGTCAAGACAAACACCCTCCCTGAGTGTGGACTCATAGGTGAAGAAAATGAATCAGGAATAGCAGTTCAGTTCATATACTTGTAGACAAGACTCAGTCAAGATACAGGAAAGAACAGTTCTAGCATGAACTATAATGTGAACAAGCCTGGTATAACTACACTATCGAGTCATGAAAGATGATATACAAGCAAGACAATAAACTGGTAAATACGGTATGATGAAATCATATAAATCTATAGCAACTAAGGTAACTAAAGATAACATACTAAAACAGATGAACTATAAGCATAAAAATAAACTGTAGAGGGAGGCAAGGTATCTTGCCTGGTGGTAGCACGAAGAATCGACAATATACTTGTTAACTGGTAAGCCATAAAGTCCAAATCTCATAACTGCCTCTAAGAGCTGCAATAGACATTACCAACGTTAGTATTGCCTGTCTTTAAGTCCAATTTTGGACACAGGGGCAAAACGGTCATTTTGGGCCAAAGCGGTGTCCGTCATTGGACCCGCTTTGCACCAAAAAGCGTGCCAAAGTCAATGGTCTCTAAAGTCGTCAAACTACAAGTCTACGAATTTGTTTTGATGATGTAAATCTAATGGTATGTCCAATTTTAGATTCTGGTGGACCGTGCACGAAATCGTCCGTTGAGTCGGATCGTAGGGCCCGCAAAACGATGATTCGATCAACTGTCTCAGAATCAGACCAAACTTGGCATACAGGACCAAAAAAACGATACGGTCCTGTTAGCGTAAGTTTTGTCTCGATCTGACGAACGTGCACAAAGTAATTAGGAATTTTGCAAAGAGACTGATACGATGAATTTTGACGGATACGCATCAAATTCGTCGTGCACACGCGACCAATTTGAATTCTGTTATAGCCAACACGTCCGCGAAGTCGATATGCACCTTCCGATGCTTTCGGTTCGTGACCACGTCACCCGGTTTGGTGGGACGCACGTCATACTGGAGAGTTTTATTAAAAATTCACAGTTTTGAAAACGGATTTTTGTTAATATTTGGGATCCGATTTCTCGGCATGTATTCGATGAAATCAACTTCTGTAAATAAGGTTTGGAAGCCCTATAGGTTGTCTTATACTATTTTTAATTGGTTTTCAAAATATCCTAATAGTTTGTCCAAAATCTACCTTCCAAAACAAGGTTTGAGACTAATGTTTTGTCCTGTTTCAAAACAGGTTTTTACTCGAATTTGAGTCAATTTACAGGGCAACATGGTGCATCTAATTATGATGTGTTTAAGAGAAATTAAAGACGTATATATATACTTCATACCCGAGGAAATAGCATGTAGAATGGTCAAGCGATGGCGGAGATATTGGTTTGCGAACTCGTGTGAATGATAAAACTGCTGCTGCTGTCCTCCTCTGTCTCCATGCGCGATGGCCTGCTCCAGCAATTGTTCGACGGCCTGGCTGCATCGGGGAGGCGCGTGCAGGCCACGGGGGTCGCTGGGAGGTTGGCGGCACTAGGGTTTAAGGTTCTATTTAATCTCTCTCTCCCAAACTCTCGATCTGTATATATCGAATGTGATATAGGGAGGGCTCGGTCTGGGGAAGTAGAATGGCTAGGCTGGGCTTTTGCTTGGGATGTCTTAGCTATGGGCTTCTAAGGTTGGGCTGATTTGGCCTCTTTCTTTGTTCTTATTCTTTTTCTTTTTATATATATTATCTATATATACACATCCATATATATACCTCGTATATACATATCAATAAATACTCAGTTAACCAAAAATATTAATAATATTTATATATATATATATATATATATATATATATATATATATATATATATATATATATATATATATATATATTTCGAGCGTAAGGCTTCAACATAAAATATGTACCTATAATTAATATTTATTTACCCATAACAGAAAATGGCTCATAATAAATATATTTCTTTTATAATAATTATACTATCCATAATAATAATAACGATAACAACAAAATAAGATGGATAGATAATGGGTATAGACTTGGATGAATATCCTATACTTCTGCTTCAATTGGTCGACAGAAGTCAATCCAAGTATTCCAGAAATGCTACCTCAATAGTAATAATACTTTATATTATACGCACAACAAATATTTATAGAAAACATTTGTATATCCTACAATAAATATAAAATAATACATATACTTAAAATACGTCTACATGGACATCTTTGGATGTACTGCATCACTGCATGGGCTTGTGCTTGGTTTGGGTTCAGTCCGGACTAGTTGGGTACAACCGGGCCTTCTACAAATCAATAAATTTTAATGATAAATAATTAAACTATTTATAATGGTCATGTCACAACTTGGCATGGTTTTCCTAGTTAGCACACACTTATGGCTGGGTCTTCCTTGGCATGGCTAATACACTAATCAAGGCACGCCACTCCACTATCCGTGCCCTAATTTCTAGTCATCTTATACTCCAAATTTAATCATGACTAAAGGCATCTACCGTAATAATTAACTAATTAATTATTTATAAAATTCTAAAAATTACCATTTAAATCAATAAATAAATAAAAAAATCAAAATTTTTTGGAAAGAGGAGTTATAATCCGTGATGCTCTCTATGATCAGTTCCTCCACCTCAAACAGGAAAACATGACCATGGACGAGTACGATGCAGAGTTCAACCGTCTCAGCCGGTTCGACACACTACTGATACCAGATGAGAGGGAGAAGGCCTGTAGGTTCCATCACGGCCTGACAAATATAAAACCCCTAAATTTCTACTATATTTTTTATAATAAATTTGGTACTGATTATTTTATTTTTTATTATTTTGTACGTTGCGTAGTTACAGTGTACGTCGCGCACGAAATTTCGTTATTATCGAATTTGCTCGACGAATGCGAATATGTGCGAGCGTACATTTTTTTTTTGAAAAATATTTTTTATTTATAGTTTTAAAATAGTATATGTAATAATTATTTTTTTAAATCCATTATTTTATTTATTTATAAAAATTCTTTTGTTTATAATAGTTATTTATAATAAATAATATTCTTTGTGCATACGTATATATATTTCCTAAATATTTTATTAGTTTATTTTTAAATAAAAATGTAATTTTCTAGCTTTATTAATATTAATATTTTATTATTCAAAAAGATATTTAAAAATATTTATTATTTTCGAAATTATTATTATTGGTATTTTGAAAAATATATTTGGAAGTTATTATGGCCATTCTAAGTTTCGATTTGATTTTATGGATTTAATTTAAATAGTTTAAAGGTAGAATTTATATTTAATTTAAGTCTGGATTATCTAGATTTAAAATTTAAATTTAAATTGAATTTAGATTTAATTTGAATTGAATTATCTAATTGGGTTTAAATCCCAATCCTATCTAAATGGGAATTCCTACGTCCTATAAATAGGCAGGTGTAGAAGCATGGGAAATACTAAAGAAAATGACTCATGCGGCCAGGAAAGATCCATGCGGCTCAGAAAACTCATGCGGTTCATTGAATCATGCAGCACAAGGAGCTATGCGGCCCAAAGCATTCCATGCGACTTAGAGGACACGTGGCCTGATAGTGCTCCCCTCTGACCCATGCTACATTAATTTCTATGACGGCTGACCCCTCTGAAAAGTTGACAGCCCTGACACAAAGGCAGGTAATTATGACTCTGTCATAATGATGAATCTTTAGGGAAAGGAAAGAAATCTCTGACACAAATCTCCTGAGAGCCACAAAAATGCCACGTGGCCTTGCCACGTGGACGTTCGTATGGTGCTCACTTCTCATGCGGCTCAGAATAAATCCTATGCGGCTCAGGCCATAGAAGCCTCATGCGGCTCGAGCAAAAGACTTCCCATGCGGCTCAGAGTGAATCCATCCTATGCGGCTCAGGCCATGAAAGCCTCATACGGCTCGAGCGAGGACTTCTCATGCGGTTCAAGAGGATCATGTCCATGCGGCCCAGGCGGATATATACCTATGCGGCCCACAAAGATTACTCCTCTGTGGTTAGAGGACTCAAGTGAGGGCCACTGCCCACGCAGCCCTGACACGTGGGCTTAACCATATGCGGCTCACATTCATATGCGGCTCACATTCATATGCGGCTCACTAGTCATGCGGTCCAGATCCCCCAGCAGTTCCTAGGGCACATGCCTTAAATCGATTAATTCCTCAGATTTGCTGCCATTAAAGATTGAGTTAGATCCCAATAAATCTGGGACACGTGGCAGAAGAATAGATCTGATTTATTCGCCGATATCAGAAGATCAGTATAAGGAAGATTTATTCCAATCAGCATTAATTGCTCATAGGATTGTGTAATCTACACCTAATGGCCCAGATTCATCATAATTAAAACGAATGGCCAAGATGGACCAATCTCCAAGCCGCCGCCATCTCCAAAAGCTAATCATTGGCAACCCTAATGATCACATCCCACTATTATAAATAGCAAGGTGCCATTCCCTTGTAAGATATACAATTTCAGAGAGAAAAATACGTATATACAGAGAGACTCCCCAATAGTCAGAGAAAAGAAAACACAGAGAGAGAGAAGCCAGAAGAGTAACAGAGGAGCAAGAAGAGCATTTCTTCGTCAACGCCAACCATCTTTTCACAAGGAGCCAAGGCTGCATACCGATCGTCCAAGGAGTAAGCAGGGCTGCCGTCGCCTTTCCGAGCCTCTATCGTCACCCTCCAGAATCTAAAATAAATAATTGTACTTAGACTGTTGTACCTAGGTTTTCGTCCCTAGGATTTCTTTGTACAAGCGAGTTTGTAACATGAAGTAAAAGTTCGGCCCTCCGATAATTGTTCTGTTCTTTTATATTTCATGGCAAACACGATGGCGACTCCGCTGGGGACTAACTTCTCCACGGCTGAGGAGTTGGTGACGCAATCGGATGCAGCCAAGCTTGGCTCCACGCAACAAAAGATGGTCGCCCGGTTCGACCAACAGGCATTCGAAGAAATGCTCTCCGACAAGTGCACTGGCCCGGTCCAGAAGCGAGCCCGCACAAAGAAGGCCCGTAAGGAGTGGAGACCCCGAACCTTCGTTCCTGCTGAAGCTCTTGCAGAGACACCCTCTGTTGTTCAAGACGGCGAGCAAGATTCCCCTGCGGCCCCCACTTCAGACCGTAGACAACTCTGCTGTCCCCAAGTCCGGCAGAAGAAAACACTATGATGTCAGACTTGCAGGGGCAAAGAGGAACTCTATGAGATTCGAGCCGCATAAGGTTAGCAGCCGCAGGGAGAAAGCTCATGCGGCTACATCCTTCAGCCGCAGGGAGAAAGCTCATGCGGCTACATCCTCCAGCCGTATGAAGAAAACTCATGCGGCCATATCTGTCAGCCGCATAACTTATGCGGCTACAGTTGCCAACCACACGAGTGAAACTCATGCGGCTGTGGGAGTCGATCGCTTGCAGCAAACCCATGTGGCCACCATTGCCAACCGCATGCGGCCAGCCTGTACGGTCGTGACTCCTAGCCGCACAAAAATAATTCGTCCGACGGCAGAAGACAACCGCATGCAGACAGCCTGCACGGTACCCAACTCTAGCCGCATAGCGTCCGTTTCACGCTTCTCTCGATCAGTCTTCGACCGTCTCTCATGCGGTCCTGACCCTGATGATTCTCTGGATGATAAGCCAGACTCTGTGGTACCCAACTTGGATTCCTCCTATTATGCACCCACAAGTGCTAAAAGGAGGAAGTCTAGGGCAGCGCGGGCTCATCAGGCCCAGTCAGCTGTTCCAACCTCTGACTATCGGGGCGTCCCGTTGACTATCACACGGGCCTCGGATGGGAAGTTGTATACAACCGCTCGAGTCCAGCCCCCGGCGGCAAACAGACAGAGTGGTTCCTCTGACCTGCGGGAGGCGATCCTCCACAAACGTAAGGAAAGAGAAGGAGTATCGGCATGCAAAGAGTCCTCGCTTGGACATCGCTGCACCCAAATCATCGTCAATTGCTGCTGCAACAACGCGACAGTGACGGAAGATCGGCCGTCCGTCTTCCAAAGGCTACAGCACCCGAACTCAGAAGATGAGGCACCTCCTGTTGTCTCCTGCAATTCTGCTCAAAAATTCCCCGCCGAAGGGAGAAGGAAAAAGACGAGTATCTCCAGTCCCAAGATATCAACCACCACAGCTAAGAAACTATCGTCTAAACGGTTGTCTTCTACTGGTATATTCCAACACACCCGTTCAAAGACAAAATTTACCGCGATAGGAAATTCATCATCCACATCGCTGGGGGTTGAGGGAACTGGGGGTAGCACTCCTCCGAACATCCGTAACAATCCGATGTTTCAAAGAGCCGAGCCCGGACAAACAACTCTTCCATCTGGGGCAACAGACGTCGATGTCCCCGAGGACATTCATAACTCTCAAGACGAAGCAAGCTCTGAAGCTGGGGATACCGTTCCCTCCGAGTCCGAGCCCGAAGAGAACATTCCCACCTATCCCGATGACTTCTCGGTGCATGGGTACGATTCGGAGGGCACATCCTCCACCGTTCCTTCCATCCCTCCTCATGTAAGGACGGTTTTCATGACGGACAGCAATCAAGGTGGTTCCAATGATCGCCAGCGCATCCACAATCTCGAAGCCATATTACTTGCTTTGTTCAAATCTGTAGACAAGATTAAAGCGGCCCTGCCCACTCTACAAGGAGGAACGCCTGGTCAAACAAGCACGGGCCCCGCGGTCAATATAGATTCGAACTCAGCGGCACCAAACCCGGGCAATAATCCTCCCGAAATAACAGCCCTTACCGCGACAGATGAGACCCGAAAAGTAAGAAGAGAGGTCCAGGAGCTTCGAGCCATGTTCCATGCCTGAGAAAACGCTCAAGATCTCAGAATACGGCAACCATACCCGGCTGAATGGAGGGATGTTCCATTCCCACCAAGATATAAGCCGTTCAATATCAACCCGTATGATGGCAAAACCTCAGCAAGTCGGTATATCACTTGCTTCGAGGTCACCACCGACCATCTGCCCTATGATGATGCTATCCTCACACGGTTATTTATTGGGGCATTGGAAGGAGTTGCCTTCGATTGGTACCGCAATCTACCGGACAACTGTATCCACTCCTTTGCCGGCTTCAAGCGCCTGTTCTTGGAGCGATTCTACGAAGTAGGACAGGACGTCACTATGTCCACTCTCATGGACGTCGTCCAAGGGGAGAAGGAATTGACGAGGAACTACATTGAGCGGTTCCGCCAGACCGCCATGAAGCTGCCTTCGGGAAATCCAGATTCCTCTTTGATTAAAATTTGCCAAAAGAGACTGCTTCCAACGATCAGTCTCTGGATGGGCGAAAGTCAATTCAAAGATTGGAAGGCGTTCATCATCAACGCCATAAGCGCCGAAGAACGACTGAAGAAGGCTCGCCAACTGGGATTACACATCTCCGAAGGAGAAAATAAGGGCAAGCGTCCCAACAACGATAATGGGGGTAACCCCTCCAACAATAGGGACAGCAAGGGAAAGCAGGCTATGGTGGCCGACACGGCCCAAAAGCCCGAGTCACAACCAGCGGACAAACATTGGCCTCAGATCACTTACTCTTTCGAAGACGGCCACGTCAAGCCTATCTTGGACATGCTCATACAAGGAGGTAGAATTCAGCTTCCTCCACCGAGGCGGGAGCCTCGGCCGGCCGATTTGGAGAACCTAAAGTTCTGCCATTACCACCGTTATGTACACCACGCTACACACGACTGCTACCAACTAAAACGGTACATCCAAAGCCTTATCGATTTGAACGCTCTGGCCATCGACTTCGAAGAAGTAACCGTAGCAGCCAATATGGTGTCCGTACAATTCGGCAGCTTCCCTCCGACGGAGACTCAAGACGGGGTAATCCTCGTCCCTCTGGCGACGATGGAGATTACCAATCTTCCACCTCCCTGGGAACATGCTGCTGGTCTAGTACCTCTCACCACCTAACAAGGGGAGCTCATGTGGGTCCATCCAGACTTGGTGTCAGAAGTAACTCGGCCCACACCATCTCCCACTAACAAAAAGAGTAGAAAAATCAGGACCTGCCATGCAATCTCAGCAGACAACGAGGAAGCTACAGCCGTCGTCACGCGGTCCGGAGCGCAATCCCAACCTGTGGTTGACAGCCCAGCTAAAAATCATCAACCCACTACAACAGATGCTCCGGGACCGGCTCAGCCTTCGATGACCGACAAGCCTAGGCTGAAAGAGACTCGTTTCGACAAATCTCTCCGAAAGGACGTAGCCCAAGGGCTAGAGAGGCCCTACAACTTTGACATCTTAGCACAATTGGCTAACACTCCGGCCAAATTGTCACTGTACGAACTCCTAAGGCTCTCCAAGGACGTTCGTATTACATTAAGCGAAGCACTCCAAAATGTCGATGCTTATCTGGCTCAATCCAACCTCACCGGGGAGGACTCACCCGTGGATCTCCAAGACAGTGCCTGCACGGGAGCAATGCCCAACATCGCCTTCCTTCCGAGGACATCGCTTCATACTTGCGATCACTGATTACTTCTCCAAGTGGGCGAAAGCTGTCCCACTCGCAGAAGTCAAGACTTCAAACGTGATCAGCTTTCTTAAGCATCACGTCATCTACCGCTTTGGACTGCCCCGAAGGATCATCCATGATAATGGTCCGCAGTTTGCAAGCCACGCATTCTATCAGTTTTGCGATAAATATCGTATTCAGAATATCGCTTCGACGCCGTACAACCCGGCAGCAAACGGGTTAGCAGAGGCGTTCAACAAAACGATTATCAAACTCCTCAAGAAGTTCGTCTCCTCCAACAAGCGCGACTGGAACGAGAAGCTCGGCGAATGCTTATGGGCTTATCGCACCACAATTCGAACAGCCACCGGGAATACGCCATTCTTCCTAGTGTATGAGAGTGAGGCAGTTCTCCCATTAGAGACTCAAATACCCTCACTCCGCGTCGCCCTCACTTATCAATTGACAATGGATGATAACTACCGACGTCGACTGCAAGAATTAGAAGCCTTAGATGAAAAGCGCCTCCTAGCTCAGCAAAGGATCGAGCTATACCAAGCACGCATCTCAGGAGCCTTCAACAAGAAGGTCAAAATCAGAACATTCCAAGTGGGTGATCTTGTTCTGGCAGTCCGGAGGCCGATGGTCATGACTCACAAGACCGTCGGCAATTTCCAGCCAAAGTGGGAAGGTCCATTTGTTATCGAGGCCGTGTTCTCCAACGGTGCTTACCGCCTCGCCAAGCAGAACGGGAACTTGCTCATATTGCCCGTCAACGGCAAGTTCCTGAAGAAATACTATGTTTAAACAATATTCTCCAGATCCTCGAGTCACGTACCCGCTGGTACCACTGAACTCGCTCCATAAATTTCTAGATTATTGAGTCATGTATCCGCTGATACCACTGAACTCACCCTCGCAGTTTTCCAGATCCTCGAGTCACATACCCGCTGGTACCACTGAACTCGCTCCATAAATTTCCAGATTATTGAGTTATGTATCCGCTGATACCACTAAACTCACCCTCACAGTTTTCCAGATTCTCGAGTCACGTACCCGCTGGTACCACTGAACTCACTCCATAAATTGTCAGATTTTTGAGTCACGTACCCGCTGGTACCACTGAACTCACCCTCATTGTTTGCCAGATCATTGAGTCATGTACCCGCTGGTACCGCTGAACTCACACTCACCATTCTACAGATTCCCGAGTCACGTACCCGCTGGTACCACTGAGCTCGCACCCACAATATTCCAGATTTTCGAGTCACGTACCCGTATGTACCGCTGAACTCATGCCCTTCTTCCACAAAGATATCCCAAATTTCTAAGTCATGTATCCGCTGGTACCTCTGAACTTACACTTTGATTCCAACATTCATGGATTGTCGAGTTATGTACCCATCGGTACCCCTGAACTTACATCCTGGTCACTCTTTTGAAAGAAAGTCATGTATAACCATACCGCTGAACTTTCTTCCTACAAGAGATCTTCCCTCATGACCTAATACCTGCACTCCCAGTGCACAATAAAGGTAACGGGTCCACAAACTTCCAAGACGGCCATGTCCTCATTACCTCTGAGCCGTTCCACTTCCGCCAAAAACAAATCACCCCCTACGTAGAACTTCCATGTCCTCATTACCTCTGAGTTGTTCTATGTTCCCTCCTTCATTGAGCCCACTCCTGTCATGTCCTCATTACCTCTGAATGGGAAGGCTCCGTCGAAGAAACCTTCATACTTTCCATGTCCGTATTACCTCTGAGTAAGTATGATGACCCCCTTTCGACCTATTATATGTACCCACAACCGGAGTACGCCAAGGGTAATAGGTCCACAAATGTCCTCTGTTGACCATCAATATCCTCCGTCGAGTTCACTCCTACCATGTTCTCATTACCTCTGAGTAGGAAGACTCCACGTTTAAAAAACCTTTCCATTTGCCATGTCCTCGTTACCTCTGAGCAAATATGTCGGTTACCCCTTCATCCTATTATCTGTATCCTAAACCAGGGTACGCCAAGGATAATAGGCCTACAAATATCCTCAGCTAAATTTCTCAGCACAAATCTATCACCTCATCAGGCCCCAGGAGCCCAGCTGCTCTACGATATTCCTTTTTCTCAATACCAAGAGCACCCATGACCACTTCGCTATGGCTGCTTCAGGTCCCCTGACCAAAACTTGTTACCTCTGCCTAAAACCAAGGTACGCCATGGGTAACAGGTCCACAAATATATCCCCTATGCGGGGGAAAACATCACTACAGTATCACAGGCGCAGCAAGCAATACAAATGAAGGGTAGAATTGAAAGTACTCTTTATTTGAAGGAAGAAAAGGCATTACATATTTTCAGGATCATGTCCCCTTCAGAAAGAAAGAAAACAGAAACAAAACAAGAAGAAAAAGCCGACTACATTTTAGCATCACTCAATTCTAGGAGGCGATTTCTTACTGAGGTGGTCCTTCATTCAATCCGTTGCCGAACGCGACGCTCGGCCTTCTGGAATAAATGCTCCTCATTGTCCAGGCCCAAGAACGCTTGACAGTCATCTTCCAATTTCTTCAAGGCAGTCTCCAGGTCAGTCGAAGCTTGAGTAACCCTGTCAGCCTCCTGAACAATTAGTCCCCTGTCACTGCGGGTAGTCTCGAGTTCAGACTCCAAGAAAGTCAACTTCTTCTGAAGCGCAAGGATCTGCTTCCGCGTCTCAGTAATCTCACGAGAGACAGACTCCTCCCGAGCCACAACGTTCTCGGTCGCATAAGTCAATTGATCATACCGATCAGCTAAGTCGCTAAGATCCTTCAGCGCGGCCGGTCTAGTCTTATCTCGAGCCGCTCTGGTCCTCTCTATAACCGCAATAACGGAATTCTGCTCCTCGTTTATAACAGCAGGCAGATCAGCCTACCGCTATACTCGAAGCTCGGACACCAGCTGATCAGCCTCCAGCAATTTCGTCTCCAGAAGCGAAGCCATCCCTGCATCATCAGGAAGATCCCTAAGGATGTTTATTTGACCATGGGCACATTGTCGGGCCAAGGTAAAAGAGGTCCCTCTGTCTACAGCGGCCTCGATTCCCCTTTTCAAATGATGATGAAAACTGGCAACCACGTCCTGCAACGCGTCGTCCAAAACCTCAGCAGAGAAGGGCGTCAGGGGAAGCCGGAGCGGCAACGTCGGAGGAGTAACGCTAGAGTTCGCCATCGGGGGAACGGATTCCGAGAAGAACGATGCATGGATAGCGGCCAATTCGTCTTCCGCCGCCTGGAGAGCTTGGATGCTCGGCAGGGAAGAAAGGTCGACTCTCGAAGCCATCGGAGCAGAGGATGATGCAAGGACCATCGTTCCCTGCCCCGACTGCCCCAAGAATTGGCCCGCTAAACTCGGGCCCCCAGAAGGCCCATCAAGACGAGTCGGACAGTGAGGAGGTACACCTCTTTCCACCGATGCCCTTTCAGTTGGGATTGTCTCAGCGACGTCCATCCTCGGCACTGGAGGGACAGGACCTGAATGTCCAAAATAATAATCAATCGACGTAACCCGAAGGACATGATGATAGAGCAGATAGGCTTCCTCGCGGGTTAAGATTCGGCTAATCTTACCAGAGGAGGGGCATAAAGGCCGCGGCTCATCCACAACTGGCATGGTCCCCTCACCCGCGATCCCCGAGTTAAACTCAGTCACATCCTCTGCCCCCGTCACCTCGAAGGAGGGTACAGATTGATCTGCGTACTCTTGAATAGGAGCAGGCTCATGGGAGTCCCTGTTACCCTGGGTCACCGCCTCGACAGTAATAAAAAGTCTATGCAGTTTAGCGTCACTTATGTGGCTTCGCCAGCAAGGCACGCATACAGACGCGGTAGTTCTCTTATGCGGCTCGCAGCTCAGCCGTAGGGCGAACATGCGATTTACAAAGGCTCGTGCATAAAGTATGCGACGTAGCCATGGCGGTTGGGGTTCTTTAACTCATGCATTGTCCTTACCAGTAATGGGGGGATGAACGTCAGGATGAACATCAGGTACGGCGATGGGCGGAGTAGTAGCCGCAGCCGAGGTGGAAGTGGAGGCCGCCTTCTTACCCTTTACTGCCACGGTCTTCTTGGGAGCCATTAATTATCAAAAGAGGAGAAGGGCAATCGAGATAAGGAAGGTCTGAGGAAGAAGAAGGAAAATAAAGAAGTCTTCTCTCTCTTCAAAATCTTCCTATTTATAGGAAGACGGAGAAGGAGGACACGTGGGCCAATGACCGACTCATAAAGAGCGCAACCGACTCCTTGGGTTTCGTCTCCAAGATTCACCCAAGGCGTCAAATCTGAAAGATTTAATAAGCTGACTCTTGGGATTTCCTCCTACAAAGTCGGCGCTGAAACGAATTTGAGGCAATTAAAGACCCACACGCGTGGCAAGAAGCTATGCGGCTGAATAGTCTCCTGCGGCTGAGTCACTTATGCGGTTGAATAATTCATGCGGACGGGACTTCTATGCGGTCAGAATTCCATATGCGGCTAGAAGAACACGGCCATGCTTCTTATTCAAAGTATTTCAATTTTACAAATTAAAAACTTTGAAGGGGGTCTTGTAGAAGCATGGAAAATACTAAAGAAAATGACTCATGCGGCCAGGAAAGATCCATGCGGCTCAGAAAACTCATGCGGTTCATTGAATTATGCGGCACAAGGAGCTATGCGGCCCAAAGCATTCCATGCGACTCAGAGGACACGTGGCCTGATAGTGCTCTCCTCTGACCCATGCTACATTAATTGCTATGACGGCTGACCCCTCTGAAAAGTTGACAGCCCTGACACAAAGGCAGGTAATTTTGACTTTGTCATAATGATGAATCTCTAGGGAAAGGAAAGAAATCTCTGACACAAATCCCCTGAGAGCCACAAAAATGCCACGTGGCCTTGCCACGTGTACGTTCGTATGCGGCTCACTTCTCATGCAGCTCAGAATAAATCCTATGCGGCTCAGGCCATAGAAGCCTCATGCGGCTCGAGCAAAAGACTTCCCATGCGGCTCAGAGTGAATCCATCCTATGCGGCTCAGGCCATGAAAGCCTCATGCGGCTCGAGCGAGGACTTCTCATGCGGTTCAAGAGGATCATGTCCATGCGGCCCAGGCGGATATATACCTATGCGGCCCACAAGGATTACTCCTCTGTGGTTAGAGGACTCAAGTGAGGGCCACTACCCACGTAGCCCTGACACGTGGGCTTAACCATATGCGGCTCACATTCATATGCGGCTCACATTCATATGCGGCTCACTAGTCATGCGGTCCAGATCCCCCAACAGTTTCTAGGACACGTGCCTTAAATCGATTAATTCCTCAGATTTGCTGCCATTAAAGATTGGGTCAGATCCCAATAAATCTGGGACACATGGCAGAAGAATAGATCTGATTTATTCGCAGATATCAGAAGATCAGTATAAGGAAGATTTATTCCAATCAGCATTAATTGCTCATGGGATTTGGTGTAATCTACACCTAATGGCCCAGATTCATCATAATTAAAACGAATGGCCAAGATGGACCAATCTCCAAGCCGCCGCCATCTCCAAAAGCTAATCATTGGCAACCCTAATGATCATATCCCACTATTATAAATAGTAAGGTGCCATTCCCTTGTAAGATATACAATTTTAGAGAGAAAAATACGTATATACAGAGAGACTCCCCAATAGTCAGAGAAAAGAATACACAGAGAGAGAGAAGCCAGAAGAGCAACAGAGGAGCAAGAAGAGCATTTCTTCGTCAACGCCAACCATCTTTTCACAAGGAGCCAAGGCTGCATACCGATCATCCAAGGAGTAAGGCAGGGCTGCCGTCGCCTTCCCGAGCCTCTATCGTCACCCCCCAGAATCCAAAATAAATAATTGTACTTAGACTGCTGTACCTAGGTTTTCGTCCCTAGGCTTTCTTTGTACAAGCGAGTTTGTAACGTGAAGTAAAAGTTCGGTCCTCCGATAATTGTTCTGTTCTTTTATATTTCATGGCAAACAGCAGGTACTCATCCATAAACTTCTACAACACCATAATTTCCTCCACCACATGTACGTGCACCGTGTTTGTGTCCATGTCCACCATCTTTCTTCCACTATATTCTTTATATTTACATTATTTTTCTCGTGTCCGACAAACCGGACACCTTCTATGTCATGCATGGCACAGTTACAGTAAAACACTAATCCTAAAATTGAAACCCCATCCCGACCACCCACTGTGCCCCGACGAAAGGCCCCGACAGCAACACCATAACCCCCTGGCCGTCACCGACATCACCGCACGCCGTCATCATCCCGACCCAACCTAGTCCGGCGACCACCCCCTCTTCTTCCAAAACTCTGATACATCGTCACCACCACCATCGTCATCATCCTCCACCACCACCATCATAAAAGCCCAACCCGACCATTACACCCCTACAGCCTCCCGACCAAATTCGAGCACGACCAGATCTAGTTTGTTCCACCGCCCTCGCCGGAAAGTCGCCTACCACCACCCATATCACCACCATAACCGCGGCCACCGGGGCTACCAACAGGACCACCACCAGAAAAAGAAGAAAAAAATAAAAACCCTAGCCAAACCCTAACCCATACCTCGTCGTGCCAATATTATCGCTGCGACTCCTCCACGTGGCCAGTGGTCATCGCCGACCACGACCCTCCTCGTCGCTTCACCAGAGTGTGCGCCTCCACGCGCAGAGCCCTCTTCTCGCAGCAGCAACTGTGCCGTCGCCGTGAACCCCTCTGTCTCGTGCACGCCGACCCAGCGCCCTCCACCTGACCCGTGTCCCCCACCGGCCCAGCGCCGCAATCGTGTCGGTGAAGGCGCTCCTCCGTACCCGAGCTCCCCGCTCCTCCGTCGGAACCACCGAAACCCCTTCCTCTCCGCGAGCGCCGGACCTCCGGAACCTTGTCCGCATCCTCCGAGTTCGCACCACCGGGCCGGACAAGGCCGCCCCGGCACAAAACCTCGGCCGCCGTGATCGTACGTCTGCCGCTCCGTGCCAGGTGCACCCGACTCCGTCGTGTCGCCTCCTTCCTCGCATGGCGTGCCACCGCCGTCGCCCCGTCGAGGTCGTACGCCGAAGTTCCTCGGTAAAACCCTTCTCTCCACCCCTTCCTCTCTTTACCCTTTCCCTTTCTGTGTACACTCTCTCACCCGAGAAGAGAAAGTACCCAACAGCTTATTAAAAGTAATAATAATAATGAATTTTTATTTACTGCTATCATAATTTGCTTAAGTTAGTACAGGTATTATAATTAAATAATTTGCTACTCTTAATTTATATTTTATGTATATACTTATGGTTAGTATTATTAAAATAATAATTGTTGTTTAGATATATTATGTTATTATCTATTATTTAATTTATTTTGTTGTTTTGTGTGTGTTCTATAATTACATTCTTAGAAAAATCTAATGAATATTTATTTTAATATTAGTATTTAGTAATACCATCAATATTAGTAATATTTTTACGTATTATTTTCAGATTTTGGGTTTATTCAAATATTATATTGAGGAGGGGCTTGGTCCTATATTTAATTTTCAAGGATGGATTTTTGAAACCAGAAAAAAAAATTCTATATAAATTTTTTATCTAAATCTAGCCTTAACCTTACAAAATTTAGTTAAGCTTTAAAAACCCTTCTAGATTTTTGGTATTTCCATATTTGACAAAATTTGTGGTTTTGTCCTAAAAAGATTTTTGGTTTCCAATATTTTTTTTTTTTTGCTTGACAAACTTAAGGAATTTGCAAAAATCAAATTTTTTGTTTTTTTATATATTTATCTAAAAACTATCTTCTACTAATAATATATAGTTTTCAAGAATTATAGTTATTTAAAATCATATATATAGTTATCCTTCCATGACCAGTCCTATTATTCCTATTCCTTCGCCCAATTCAAGCCTACCTTATGTCCACCCTAACTAATTTGACCCTTCTGGACCCAATGGAACTGTCCGTGCCGACATCAGAGGTCACCTTGCAGAGTTGTTTTACCGACGTTGCAGTTCGTGCCACATTGATTATTGCAGCACCACCTCGGGCATCAATCAGGCAAGACACCTTGCCTTCACTGTTTAATTTCTTGCTCAATATCATGCATGTTTTAATTGTTGTCCTTTCAAAACCATATGTAGTTGTAAATTATTATATTTTAGTTTTCTTTATGCATTTGGCCTAGAGTTAAGGGACCACCTTTGTTTGTGCCGTATTCATGGGCCGACACTTGTGTACCACGATGTCACGTGTCTCATATAGATTCGGACTTGCGTACCGACCGTACATCGGTGCGTACAGGACAAGCGTTAGGATATAACTGCTAATATAGTTGTATAGAAGACTTAAGAGTTATTAGAAATATCGTGGTGTGGATTCAGCACGAGTAGTGCATGGGGAGGGTGAAGACAGTTATTAGGCGCAAGGGCTTTCACACCTTTACCTTCGTCTAGCTGCCATTTGTGATTCAGCCGAGAGCTAGTGTTGTCACGACCCGCACCCGCTGTAAGGGCACGTGTGCGTAACAACGCCCAGCCCACACCGTAAAAACGGTATAGAATGCTGTAGGTTTACTACTCTAACAATAGTTTATATAATATCAAAGACCTGTCGAGAATATGGTCAACTCCGAACGGAGGACAAGCAATGATAATATATGAGTACTCAATCACAATTCTAAGATGATAAAGTAAATACTGAAAGATAAAGACAACACGACAATAAAATATAACCTGTCAAGTCCAAACACAAAGAATATACAAGCCTAAGTCCAAAGTCTCTAATACAAGCCAAAATAATAACAGTCCCAAGAGTGACTGGAGACAAGGTCCAGCACAAAAACCTACTCTATCTACAGGATAGGCGGTATCTCGCCCTGTGGTACTGCACCCTGCGAATCTAGGGTATCTGTCTCTAAACCTACTACGTCCGGTGGGCCGTAGTAAGTGCAATAACAGTCCTCCTCTGTATCTGTAAACATTTTCAACATATCCGGTCAGGATGGACCGAGTACAAATATCTCATAACAGATCTCAAGATAGAATAAATGCCATAAGACTGTAAATAGAGCATATACAATAAAATCATGGAGTGTACATATATGTATCATGGCATGGTAAGCTGTAGAGCTAGAGCTAGAATAGAAAAGTAGAACTGATCATGGTATGTACACAAATCAGGGTAAGCCATCTATCCAATGTATGTGAGTAGTAGTTTCAGCTTGTGACCGGCTTGGGAACCTGTAAAGAACTGGCCTAGCTAGTCATAAGTACGGTATATGACTAACACTGTTCAAGAATGCAAGATGGATTTGATCACAGGCATACGCTACTACTCCCCCACCCCAACTGGTAGAATGGATCCAAATAGGACACGTTACTGCACGGGATTCTATGAGAAGGGAGCAGGTCATCTATAGAATCAGAAACCACATATTGTACAAGAGCTACAAGGGAGCTTGCACAATACATCCCAAGCTAACAAGAAGTAACATCTCTTGTCGAGATCCAGGAATACCAATCCGTGAGAACCATGTGTCCGGAATAAGTATATCTACACTAAGTACATGAATCATAACAGTTATCATAAATTAGAAAAAAGTTATCAGAGAATGTACTCGCCAGTGATATGATATAATATGTCAACTGGATCCAATGCAGCGCCTCGAGGACCTATAGAGAACAAGACGTATCAATACTATATTTAGGAAGTAAAGTCAAATCAAATTAAATCCTATTCTGTCATTCTAGGTCAAGATAAGTCTAGTTAGGTCAACCTTGGTCATAGGAGAACATTGGAAGTCAACCCATATCCGAGTCCATCTTGAACTCCGAAACCCATATCTTGGCCGTAGGCCAATATCTTAATTTACCCTTTCACTAAATTCGACTCACTTACAAACCCTCTCTAATTTGATTTCCTACATTCCTTTCTCCTTCTCCTTCTCCTTCTCCTTCTCCTTCTCTTATTTCCTTCCCTTCTCCTTATTCTTATTCTCCGTCTTATTCTCCTTCTCCTTATTCTTTTTCTTATTCTTCTTCTCCTTATAATTCTCCTTTTCCTTATTCTCCGTCTCCTTCTCCTTATTCTCCGTCTCCTTCTCCTTATTCTCCGTCTCCTTCTACTTACTATTCTTCTTCTCCTTATTCTCCTTCTCCTTCTCCTTATTCTCCGTCTCCTTCTCCTTATTCTCCGTCTTATTCTTCTTCTTATTCTTCTTTTTCTTATTCTTCTTCTTCTTATTCTCCATCTTATTCTTTTTCTCCTTATTCTCCTTCTCTTTCTCCTTATTCTTCGTCTCCTTCTCCTTACTCTCCGTCTTATTCTCCGTATACTGCTGCTCCTACTGCTATTTCTGCTAACTGTTGCTGCTGCCAGTGCTATGGCTAATGCTGCTGCTGCTGCTATGGCTAATGCTGCTGCTGCTACTGCAGTAGCTGCTGCTGCTGCTCCTGCTTCCTACTGCTATTGCTGCTACTTCTTATTCTCTTCATTCCCTCCCTCTATATATATATCTATCTATATATTTATCTAAACATCTAGCTATCTATCTATATATTTATATAGACTCTCAAACACACAACACATCTACATATATATATATATATAGACACTCACACACACACTCCTACCTATATATATAAATACATACACACACACACACATATCTATATATATATAAATACATACACACACACATGTAAATATATATAGACACACACACACACTAAAACACACTCTCTCCTGACACCACCACCACTACTCTCCTCTACACACACACAATACATATATATATATATATATATATATATATATATATATATATATATATATATATATATTCCTCTCTAAAAAGGAAAATCCCTAATAAATCTTTAAACTAGATTTTTAGGAAAACCTATAAAAGCTATGGTCATAATGTGGAGAATGATCCCCTCTACATTTATTGTGAAGGAATAAATGCAAGAGAAGAAATTAATGGGGGTAATGAGCATACCTAGAATTGGTTTCCTTGAGGAAGAAGAAGCTTCAAAAGAAAAGAGTGAAAAGAAGAGAGAGATTACTTTGTGGTGAAGGAAAGAGAGGGGGGTTGGTCCACATGTGGCCGACCAAGGGGGGCTTAATGGGTTTGGGTGGAGACCCATTAGGCCTCCAAACCCATTAGACTTGGTTTGGCTTGAATTGAATTTGGTTTGGTTCGGTTTGGTTCGGTTTAACTCTAAATTCTAATTAAGCCTCTTATTGACTAGTTAAGCCATAGGAGTGTGGTTTATGGTTTCTAGCCTAGTTAGGATGGCATGTGGGCCAAGCCCAGCTAGTATGTGGGTCCCACTAGGGTCCAGACTACCCGGGTCTCCAACTTAAGTCCAAATTGGATAAAATTCAAACTAAATCAAAAAAATCCCTAAAAATCCTATAAAATCAAATAAAATTCCCAAAAATTATAAAACTTGGAAAATGACAAAATATCTCTAATTTGAAAACTGGGGGTGACAAATCTACCCTCCTTAAAAAATTTTGTCCTCGAAATTGAATGAGAACTAACACAGCAACATGAATTGAACAAGGAAGGAAAAGAAAGAATTTTACCTCAAGGCTCGAAGAGATATGGGAATCGCTCCCGCATGTCGTCCTCTCTCTCCCAGGTAGACTCACCTGGAGAGTGGTGCCTCCATGCAACGAGAACCAAGGGAATGACCTGGTTCCGGAGCACCTTCTCTCTTCGGTCCAAGATCTCAATCGGCTTCTCTGTATAGCTGAGTGTCCGTCCCACTTCGATCTCGGAGTGGTCCAAGACGTGACTGGGATCTGCCACGTACCGTCTCAGCTGCGACACGTGGAACACATTGTGTACTCCCTCTAGTACGGGCGGTAACTCCAATCGGTAAGCCACTGCACCGACCCTGCCCAAGATACGAAAAGGTCCGATGTATCATGGACTAAGCTTCCCGCCGCCACCAAAATGAATCGTGCCACGCGTCGAAAAAATCTGCAGGAACACAAGATCACCATCCTAGAACAAAAATACAAGACTTAAAGCTTGATCTAAAACAATCACAATCAGACTCAAATACTAAAAAAATCTAAACTTACCTCAAACTCCAACGGCCTCCGGTGGCTATCGGCCCAATGCCGCTGCCTATCCTGTGCCACCCGAAGTCTATCTCTGATAACCCTGACCTTTTCTGCCGCATCCACTACCATCTCAGGGCCAAACAAAACCCTCTCGCCGACATCATCCCAAGACAAGGGAGTACGGCACCTCCGTCCGTATAGAGCCTCGAAAGGTGACATCTCTATACTGGCTTGGTAGCTGTTGTTGTAAGCAAACTATACCAAGTGAAGATGGTGCTCCCATGATCTCCCGAAGTCCAAGATACAGGTACGAAGCATATCCTCGAGGGTCTGAATCGTCCTCTCCGACTGTCCGTCTGTCTGGGGGTGGTATGCGGTACTGAACTTGAGCGATGTGCCCAAGCTAAGCTGCAAACTCCTCCAGAAGTGGAAAGTAAATCGGCTGTCCCGATCCGAGACTATACTTACTGGAATCCCGTGCAATCGAACTATCTGTCGCACGTACATCTCGGCCAACCTCTCCGTAGACAAACCCACTTTGAAAGGCAAAAAGTGGGCCGATTTGGTCAATCGATCAACAATGACCCAAATCGCATCCTTCCCTCCTGGAGAGCGCGGAAGCCCGGATACAAAGTCCATAGTGATATGCTCCCACTTCCACTCAGGAATGGGTAGTGGCTGGAGCAATCCACCGGGTCTCTGCATCCCGGCTTTCACCTGCTGGCACACCAAGCATCTAGAAACGAACTGAGCCACCTCGTATTTTATGCCATACCACCAAACATGCTGTCTCAAATCTCTATACATCTTGTTGGCTCCAGGATGCATAGAGTACTGAGAACGATGCACCTCCTGAAGAACCTCCTCCCGAAGTCCTTCGTTCGACACGCACAATCTGGTACCATGCCTCAACGACCCATCTCCCGCTATAGAGAACTCATCCAATAGTCCTGCCCGGACCTGCTCCCTAATGACCCTCAGAGCCTCATCCCCAAATTGAGCTGCCCTAACTCTGTCCATCAGCTCTGACTGCACCTGAAGACCCCACATCTGCTCCTCAAACCCAGGAACTATCACCTCTATGTCCAAGCTCTCCAGATCTGCCAGAAGGTGATGATCCATCGTCAAACACATGGCCACAGGATACCTGCTCAAAGCATCCGTGACAACGTTAGCCTTCCCCGAATGGTACTGTAAGGATATATCAAAATCCTTTATCAGCTCTAACCATCGCCTATGCCTCATATTCAGCTCCTTCTGGGTAAATACGTACTTCAAGCTCATGTGATCTGTATAGATCTCAACTCGCTCTCCGTACAGATAGTGTTTCCACAGCTTCAAAGCAAAGATGACAGCTGTCAGCTCCAGGTCGTGGGTAGGGTAGTTCCTCTCATGAGGATGTAACTGCCTAGATGCATAGGCAATCACCTTCCCGTGCTGCTGAAGTCCACAACCCAAACCCCTTCCTAAAGCGTCACTGTAGATCGTATAACCACCAGATCCAGATGGCAGCGTCAAGATAGGAGCTGTAGTCAACCTCGCCTTCAGCTCCTCAAAGGCGGCCTGGCACTCCTCGGACCAAACAAACTCCTCGTCCTTCATGGTAAGTCGGGTTATCGGCTGGGCAATCTTGGAAAAGTCCTGCACGAACCTCCGGTAATAACCTGCCAGACCCAGAAAACTCCGAATCTCTGCTACTGAGCTCGGCGTAGACCAGGACTCCACTGCAAAAATCTTCTTCGGATCCACTGAAATCCCCTCGCCAGAGACAACATGGCCTAGGAACTCCACGCGATCCAAGAAGAACTCGCACTTCGATAGCTTCCCGTACAGCTGCTCCCTCCTGAGAGTGTCTAGCACAATCTTCAGGTGCTTCTCGTGCTCCTTTGGTGTCTTCGAATAGATGAAAATGTTATCGATGAAGACCACCATGAATTTGTCAAGGTACTGATGGAATACCTTGTTCATCAAGTTCATAAATACCGTCGGGACGTTGGTCAAGCCAAACGGCATGACGGTATACTCATACTGGCCATAACGAGTCTGAAATACAGTCTTCGGAATGTTATCCCGCTTCACCTTCAGCTGATGGTACCCGGTACGCAAGTCAATCTTCGAAAACACCCTCGCGCCGCTCAACTGGTCGAACAAGTCATCAATCCTTGGCAAAGGATACTTGTTTTTTATGGTAAGATTGTTGAGCGCCCTGTAATCAATGCACATACGTACCATACCATCCTTTTTCGGAACGAACAGAACTGGCGCACCCTAAGATGAAGAACTAGATCGGATAAAGCCCTTGTCCTCCAACTCATCGATATGTTTCTTCAGCTCCGCTAACTCACTGTTGTTGACTCTATAGACGTGCTATGAGATAGGCTCAGCACCCGACACTAGGTCTATAGAAAACTCAACATCGCGATCTGGCGGCATCCCAGGCAACTCCTCGGGAAAAAGATCCAAGAACTCAGCAATAAGTGGATGTGGCAACACCGGTCCCGCCTACAACACTCCGCAGAATCCATCTCCTAGCTCTGCTGTACCCTTGGTGAACTCAAACTCCGGCTCTTCCAGCAGCCTGAACAGAATCCTGCCTCCCCTACAATCAATGCTAGCATGGTGCATGCTCAACCAGTCCATACCGAGTACCATATCGTAACTCGAAAGTGGCATTACGAGCAAATACGCACTCAGCTTCCGGCCTCTCAAAGAAACTCTCTGCCCCTTGTAAACATTATTAACCAGGATAATGCCATTCCCAGTTATAATCTTGCAAGTCCTACCAAGATACTCAGCAATGATATTCTGCTTAAGAGTAATAGAAACAGACACAAAACTGTACGTAGCACCAGAATCAAACAAGGCTAAAGCTGGAAAAGAATCGAGCAGAACAGAACCTGCGACAACATCTGCAATAGGCTCCATCTCTTCGGCTGTAAGAGAAAAGGCTCTACCCTGAACACCCTTCTGCTGGCGGTGCTGGACAAACTGCTGCTGCGGGCTCGAAAGTGGACCCAGCTGCTGAACTACAGGCACACTAGCTGGTGCCCTCGGAACAGGTACCCTCTGAGCTGCTGCAGCAACATGAGAGTTCTTGGGACACTCCCGCATCTGATGTCCAGTGGCACCACAAAAGAGGCACAGCCCCAGCCTCCTCTTGCAAAACTCAAAGAGGTGACCGAGCTTCTTACAGTAGTGGCACGGAGGATCATCCTGCCCCTGACGCTGCTGAACCCTCTGGATAGGTGCCCTGGCCTACACCTGCTGCTGATGATGTCGGAACGGCTGATGCTGAAGCTGAGGGCGCTTAGCAGCCCCCGTGTTGCTACTGGCCCCCGAAAACAAATCACGATCCCTCTTCGGCTTCAAGCCCCACTCTCTCTCCACCTTCCGAGCCTCCGCATAGACCTCTGTATATGTCGTATAGAAGGAAGGGATCGGGATCTTGATATCCCATGTCAATCTCTCCCGAAAGTGCTCTGCTCGAATCACTGGGTCGCTCACCATGTACTCGGTGTATCGGCTCAGCCGGCCGAACTCCGCTGCATACTCCTCCACAGTCATATTGTCCTGCTGCAGGTTCTGAAACTGCCATACTAAGCCGATCTTGTCTGTGGGGGAAAATAACTTCTCTCTGAACAGGGCCCAAAACTCAGCCCAAGTGTGGCCCATTCCCGCAAGAGCCGGCTCATTCCGGAACCATGTCCGGGCAACATCTAATAACTGCAAGCCAACCGCCTCGACCTTCAGGTCGTCTGCCAGGCGGGAGACCCTTATCTGACGCTCGATATCCTCGAGCCAGTCATCAGCATAAATAATGCCCTCGGTCCCTCTGAAATCCCTCGGACCCATCTTTTTGAAAGCCTGGATGTCTCCGGGCTTCTGCTGTTGCGCCTCCCGCTGTGGAGCCCCACGCTCCACCATAGCCAGAGCCAACCTATGGGCATCCTCCATGTCCTGGCACATGGCCTCAGTCTGTCTCATCTGTGCCTCGTGCTGGGCCCGCTGGGACTCCAGTACCTGCTGAAAGAATGCGAGCATCTGCCCCATGTCTGGAGGCAGTGGAGGCAACGGAAAAACAGCTCCCACCACCATCGGAGGAGTCCCCTGCTGAGGAGGAGGAGGGGGAACGCCCCCGACAGCTCCCATCGTAGCCCCCGACACTGCAAGAAGAGCACCCGTAGTGACCCCAGGGACAGTCATCGAGAGTGCTGGAGGAGTACCCCCGAGAGCCCCTACTGAAGTCCCAACTGCAGGGGAAGTGACTGGAGCCTGTCCGCCAGAGGCAGCAGACCTCTCCGTCTCCTCGTGATCCTCACCGGGAGAATGAGTCATAACCATCCTGGAGACAGATTGAAAAGAAGATATCAATATGGCACAAGAAGGATTATATCAAAGGAGGACAGCTAGAATGCATTAAATCAATATCAAAGATGGTAAACAAGATAAGCAAGGAAAGATTCGACTGTGATTGAGTACTCTTAGCCTACTACCTCCTATATGTAACACAGGCTCGTAGTCAACACTCTAAGACGAGTGCTGCTACGATATCGCACTAATTGAGACTTCAGGATCTGCGTGGGCCACCACTAAAAACGTATCAAAATTCGCACCCGCTGTAAGGGCACGTGTGCGTAACAACGTCCAGCCCACACCGTAAAAATGGTATAGAATGCTGTAGGTTTACTACTCTAACAACAGTTTATATAATATCAAAAACCTATCGAGAATATGGTCAACTCCGAACGGAGGACAAGCAATGATAATATATGAGTACTCAATCACAATTCAAAGATGATAAAGTAAATACTGAAAGATAAAGACAACACGACAATAAAATATAGCACGTCAAGTCCAAACACAAAGAATATACAAGTCTAAGTCCAAAGTCTCTAATACAAGCCAAAATGATAATAGTCTCAAGAGTGACTGGAGGCAAGGTCCAGCACAAAAATCTACTCTATCTACACGATAGGCGGTATCTCGCCCTGCAGTACTGCACCCTGCGGATCTAGGGTAACTGTCTCTAAACCTACTACATCCGGTGGGCCTTAGTAAGTGCAATAATAGTCCTCCTCTGCATCTGTAAACATTTTTAACATATTCGGTCAGGATGGAACGAGTACATATATCTCACAACAGATCTCAAGATAGAATAAAAGCCATAAGGCTGTAAATAGAGCATATATAATAAAATCATGGAGTGTACATATATGTATCATGGCATGGTAAGCTGTAGAGCTAGAGCTAGAACAGAAAAGTAGAACTGATCATGGTATGTACACAAATCAGGGTAAGCCATCTATCCAATGTGTGTGAGTAGTAGTTTCAGCTTGTGACCGGCTTGGGAACCTATAAAGAACTGGCCTGGCTAGTCATAAGTGCGGTATATGACTAACACTGTTCAAGAATGCAAGATGGATTTGATCACAGGCATACGCTACTACTCCCCCACCCCCAACTGGTAGAATGGATCCAAACAGGACACGTCACTATACGGGATTCTATGAAAAGGGAGCAAGTATTCTCTAGAATCAGTGACCACATATTGCACAAGAGCTACAAGGAAGCTTGCATAATACATTCCAAGCTAACAAGGAGTAACATCTCTCGTCGAGATCCAAGAATACCAATCCGTGAGAACCATGTGTCAGGAATATGTATATCTACAGTAAGTACATGAATCATAACAGTTATCATAAATTGAAAAAAAGTTATCAGAGAATGTACTCGCCTGTGATATGATATAATATGTCAACTGGATCCAATACAGCACCTCGAGGACCTATAGAGAACAAGACGTATCAATACTATGTTTAGGAAGTAAAGTCAAATCAAATTAAATCCTATTCTGTCATTCTAGTCAAGACAAGTCTAGTTAGGTCAACCTTGGTCATAGGAGAACATTGGCAGTCAACCCATATCCGAGTCCATCTTGAACTCCGAAATCCATATCTTGGCTGTAGGCCAATATCTTAATTTGCCCTTTCACTAAATTTGACTCACTCACAAACCCTCTCTAATTTGATTTCCAACATTCCCTTCTCCTTCTCCTTCTTTTATTTCCTTTCCTTCTCCTTATTCTTATTCTCCGTCTTATTCTTCTTCTTATTCTCCTTCTCCTTATTCTTTTTCTTATTCTCCTTCTCCTTATTCTCCATCTCCTTCTCCTTATTCTCCGTCTCATTCTCCTTATTCTACATCTTATTCTTCTTCTTATTCTTCTTCTTCTTATTCTCTTTCTCCTTATTCTCCGTCTCCTTCTTCTTATTCTCTGTCTTATTTTTCTTCTTATTCTTCTTCTTATTCTTCTTCTCCTTATTCTCCGTCTTATTCTTCTTCTTATTTTTCTTCTTATTCTTCTTCTCCTTATTCTCCTTCTTCTTATTCTTCTTCTCCTTATTCTCCTTCTTCTTATTCTCCGTCTCCTTCTCCTTATTCTCTGTCTTATTCTCCGTCTCCTTCTCCTTATTCTCCGTCTTATTCTCCGTATACTGCTGCTCCTACTGCTATTCTTGCTAACTGCTGCTGCTGCCAGTGCTATGGCTAATGCTGCTGCTGCTGCTGCTATGGCTAATGTTGTTGCTGCTACTACTGCAGTAGCTGCTGTTGCTGCTTCTGCTTCCTACTGCTATTGCTGCTACTTCTTATTCTCTTCATTCCCTCCCTCTATATATATATATATATATATATATATATATATATATATATATATATATATATCTATCTATATATTTACCTAAACATCTAGCTATCTATCTATATATTTATATAGACTCTCAAACACACAACACATCTACATATTTTTTTTTTACACAACACATCTACATATATATATTTATATTTATATATATATATATATTTATATATATATATATATATATATATATATATATATATATATATAGACACTCACACACACACACCTACCTATATATATAAATATATACACACACACACATATCTATATATATATAAATACATACACACACACATGTAAATATATATAGACACACACATACTAAAACACACACTCTCTCCTGACACCACCACCACCGCTCTCCTCTACACACACACACACAATACAAATACACACACACACACACACACACACACACACACACACACACACACACACACACATATATATATATATATATATATATATATATATATATATATATATATATATATATATATATATATATATATATATATATATATATATTAAAAAATATATATATATATAAATATATATATATATATATATATATATATATATATATATATATATATATATATATATATATATATATATATTTATATATATATTCCTCTCTAAAAAGGAAAACCCCTAATAAATCCTTAAAGTAGGTTTTTAGGAAAACCTATAAAGCTATGGTCATAATGTGGAGAATGATCCCCTCTACATTTATTGTGAAGGAATAAATGCAAGAGAGAAAATTAATGGGGGTTAATGAGCATACCTAGAATTGGTTTCCTTGAGAAAGAAGAAGTTTCAAAAGAAAAGAGTGAAATAAAGAGAGAGATTACTTTATGGTAAAGGAAAGAGAGGGGGGTTGGTCTACATGTGGCCGGCCAAGGGGGGGCTTAATGGGTTTGGGTGGAGACCCATTAGGCCTCCAAACCCATTAGACTTGGTTTGGTTTGAATTAAATTTGGTTTGGTTCGGTTTGGTTCGGTTTAACTCTAAATTGACTAATTAAGCCTCTTAATGACTAGTTAAGCCATGGAAGTGTGGTTTATGGTTTCTAGCCTAGTTAGAATGGCATGTGGGCCAAGTTCAGCTAGTATGTGGGTCCTACTAGGGTCCAGACTACCCGGATCTCCAACTTAAGTCCAAATTGAATAAAATTCAAACTAAATCAAACAAATCCCTAAAAATCCTATAAAATCAAATAAAATTCCCAAAAATTATAAAACTTGGAAATTGACAAAAATACCCCTAATTCGAAAACTGGGGGTAAAAAGTGTATCGTGCACTTATTTACTTTTCTCTAGATGCCACTAGTGCCTCGGTTGAAACACATATGTGCCGTGCATTTACCTTCGTCTAGCTGTCGTTAGTGACTCACCCAAGAGCTAGTGGCCGTGCATTTATTTTTCTCTAGATGCCCCTTAGTTCTCACTCGAGTGCTAATGGGCCGTGCATTTACTTTTCTCTAGACGCCACTAGTACCTTGGTTGAAACGCTAACGTGCCGTATTTCTAGCCTCGAGAGCCCTTGTGTGGAACGTTGTCTTCAAAATACATTCACATAGAATGGTTATGAACCTTTATTTGTGTAGTCACAATTACTTTTCTGTTGAGCTTTATTATTTAGTTATTGGCATGATATTATGTGTCTTGTTACGTCCCTCTGAGGACCTGGTTATCTCGCCAGGTGTATGCTCTTGTCTTTCGTAGGTGCTTTAGCTCTAGCCGTGATCATTGTTATTCCCTCGAGGATGATTTCACTTGGATCGTCTTCGCTTCGCCCGCCAAACTTATTTCATTTTCCATGTATTTTTCTCTTACTTGTTGGTAGTGGATTTTCTCCGCCCAACATATTGTATCAAGATAATCATTACCATTATATGATATCTTTTATTCATTTATCTTTGTGTTGATGAGATTAGTTATGGTTCTACTGCATTTTATAGCTTATGCATTCATACGAGGCTTCCATATATTGGAGTATACTTCGTATGAATACAGCTGGCATGCCTACGTTCCGAGTCCTACGTATTTTGGGACTGGGGCATGACACAAAGGAGCTTCAGAGGTACATGAACACACAGTCGAGGACTACCTATGAGGAGGTGTTAACCGAGGCCAGAGTCCAGGAAGCTATCAACAGGGATCCGTTGAGCGCGAGGCACCCTACTCAGACAGCCGCACCAACCAGAGTTCAGACAGGAGGCCCGACCAGATGTCTGGAGACCCATCATCAGAAGTGGGTCACCCCGTACCAAAGGAAAGAACTTCCGACTTGTCACTATTACAGCAAGCATGGCCACATTCAGAAGGAATACAGAAAGAGGCTCAACTAATGCATGAGGTGTAGATCGGGACAACACCGGGCTGCAGACTGCCTGCAGCACAATGACAGAGCTCAGCAGTTGGCCCAAGGCCAGCTCTACCAGGACCCAAGCCACCAGCAAAGGCGACTGCAGCCAAGAGAGCACCAGCATCCGGAGGATATCAGAGGGGTACGTATCTAGGTACGCATGCATTAATGTTCAGTTATTTTTATCTTACGATTATATTGGATGTCTGAATTTTAAGGACAAAATTCTTTACGGTGGATAGGTTGTAAGCCCTCTAAAAATTCAATTAGAATTATCTAGATTAATTAGGAATTTAATATGATTATATTTGAATTTTTAAGTTATTAATAATTTTTTACTTTTATTTTTATTATCATATACACGTTACCATGACTTCCAAACTAGAAGCACATACTAGTCATTTTCTCAAAACCAACTTCACATGCATGATCTACTTAAGACACTCTACACCCATGACCTTCGTGTCCCATTCAGACACACCATCTTGTGCTTCATTTTCATCGCACAACTTTTCTGACATTAGACCCGAGCTTGATTCACCCTACGGAGTCACATTTATTTTCGACTCAAATTAGGGACACAATTTCGATCCAAACTTGTCAGCCCAAGATATGGAGACGATCCACATTGAGCCTACTACACACATGCCACTTGTGTCTCATTCAATTGAGTCCCCATATGCTACTTTTTTATCTGTGATTATAAATGACTAATTTAAGCCATTTAATTCACCAAGACCAATTATGACCCGACCCGACTCAATTAGACTCAACCCAAATACCATGCCACCCACTTATCAATACCTACACACACAACACCAATGCGTCCCCACAAAACACCAATACCCAAAACTATTTACCCTAATCCCAAATGACCAACTTCTAATCCCAATTTAGGGAGAGATCCTCTAATTAAATCCATTCAAACCCCCTTTATGCCAATTAGCCTCTTTTAGCCATGCACAAAGATCCTTGGAGAAAGTTTCCTATGACACACATAACCTATTGGCCAATCACCACAAAAAAACACAAACCCAACTTTTTAAAAAGCTTCCATAACTCACACTTTCTCTCTATTCCTAGGAAACACCCACAACTTCCTCTCTCTCTCTCTTCCTAAACTATTCACTTGACCCCCCTTTCTTATCACCATTTTATTTTCTTCTACTCATCATTCAACATCATCTTCTCCATCTCCTTATCTCTCCATAGCCATGACCGACCGTACCCACCTCTAAACCTAAGAGCTTCACCATCATCTCCATCACCATCACCCTCATCTTTATCTTCTTTTCCTTCTTAACTGAGCAGCACCCGAGCCCGAGCCGAGCAGCATGCTGCTGCTGCCGCCACCGTACTTGCTGTATGTGTCTCCTAGGCCACAGTGCCACCTCCATACCTGCGGCGGCACCCCCTCGCCACAAGGAATAGCAGCAGCAGCATGCTGCTGTGGGTGCAGCACTGTACACGAGCGCTGCAGCGTACTTCCAGCACTGTCGTGCACGCCATGTCGGCCACCGACCCCCTAGGCCGACGACCCTCCAGGCAGCGAGGCGCTTCTTTTCGAGCAGCTTCCAGACTCTTCGAAGCCGTACGCGCACGTTACCAACGTATGACGGGTTTTCGACATCTCCGTCTCAACGAAGCGTACCCCCGTCGCATCGTCAACCCTCTCCCGTGCGCCTTCGCTGTCGCCACACATGTACGACAAAGGTGACATTCTTCTTCCTCCTTGTATGTTCACCTCTTTATTCATGTGTTTGATTGCCATGGTTTGTGAGCTTGAGTTAACTTGGAGAGCAAGTTCATTCATATAGAGCTTGTCCTATGCCCTTCACTTCATAGCATGTCTAACTCCTATTCCCTCCATTTCGAATGTAACAGCATGTTTCCTTTCCTTGTTCCCATGTATACCTATAAATGGCAGTAGGTTTATGGCAACATGTCAATAATTTAGCTTTGTTATTTGCTAAGTCTTCCTTTGTATTTCCTTTTGTATATTCCTTTGTGTGAAATATAACACTAGGAGATTCTTGTTAATGCACAATAGGTGATGCCATATTTCTTTCATATACGTGCACCATATTTTCATTGCTAACATGTATATATGTAACATATATATATTCAGTATATATATATGTGTGTGTGTGTGTGTGTGTGTGTGTGTGTGTGTGTGTGTGTGTGTGTGTGTACAACCCCTGTGTACATTAACTTGTATATATATCCCTATATATATTTTCATATATACATTTCCGTATATAATACTTATATATATAATTCACTTTATATATATATATATATATATATATATATATATATATATATATATATATATATATATATATATATATATATATATATATATATATATATATATATATATATATATATTTATATTTATATTTATATTTATATTTATATTTATATATTTATATATATATATATATATATTTCTTTTTCTTTTTTTCTTAAAAACCAAACAGCCGTGTCAAAGACACCCAGCCACCGCTTGGCCCGGGGGCCGTGGGCGAACCACCAAGCCGCCCCCGTGGGGGCTCGAACTCCGTCCGAAGCCCCAAGTGCCGGTGCGCCTAGCCACTTGAGCTACAAGCGCCCGACATATATATATATATATATATATATATATATATATATATATATATATATATATATATATATATATATATATATATATATATTGTATATTGTATATATTTTCGTATATATGTACATATATTTCCGTATATACATCTCCTTATATATAACTCTTATATATTTTCCCATATATATTCCCATATATAACTTGTATATATATTCTTATATATATAATTTCCTATATACATTTTTGTATATATAACTTATACATATTTCCTTTCAGATACATACACCATAATTTTATTGTTAATGTATATATATATATATTTCCTTATATATATTTTCTAATATATATGTGCAACCTAAATATATATATTCTCGTACATATATATAACTTATATATATAACTTATTTTATATTTATATGCAAACCGTATACATTTCGTATGCTTTTCCTTATATTTCCTTATATAGATTCCCTTTGTGTATATACGTCTTATATATATAGTTTCTTTATGTGTATATAGAGCATACACATTTCCTTATAATATGTATATATATATATATATATATATATATATATATATATATATATATATATATATATATATATATATATATATATATATATATATATATATATATATTTTAACAAAAGTGTTTTTATTGAAAATAAAGGTGGGCTCTTGAAGAGCAATACAGGTGCAGGGCTGGAACACACAAAAAAAGCCCTGGATAGCAAGAAGATTAAAGCAACATAGGAAATACTAAATAAAGGGTTTAACGGGTAACATAGACCGCAGCACGTGAGGGGGGTTGTCGTTCATGCACCAAGCATGAGACTGGCAAGAGCGCTCGGCCTTAGGGGATGGTGAGGGCACACAGTCCCTAAGGATTTTTTTTGGAAAAAATGAATTTTCAAAGTTTGAAAATTCAAAAAAGGAAAACCGAAAACCGAGGGGGTGGGGGGAACGCCGCCCGAGGTGCCAGAGCGGCACACTGCCCAAGGGGGGCTCCCTGTCCAATGGGCGCGCGACACGAGGCCGCCTCGTGCCCCTCCCCCCTCCGTGCGTGGCCCGAAGCCCATGGGGGGGCGCGTCAGCGGAGAAGGCCGACGGGGGGCGGAGAGGAGGGAGCTACGGCGATGGAGACGGCCGAGGGGCAGGGGGGAAGACGGAGAGGAGGGATATCCGACGAAGGTGGGGGGGGCGAGGGGCTGGGGAGAGGACCGCTAGAGGGTGCCGGGCCGGAGGGGGCGCCGCCGCTGGAAAGTGGGGGGAGCGAGCCGAGACTACAGCAGCTCCGACGAAGACAGGTCCGAGGAGGACGCTGGGCGGTTGGGAGCCACCGGGGAGGGGAGAGGAACTGGGGGAGGGGGCGGGGGCGCGACCGACGGGGAGAAAGGCGACGCCGGCCGACGGGGGGGACCGAAAAGGGTGAGGGGGGACTCCAGACGGAGGGAAACCCGACGAGCTCGCAACGGAAAGGAGGGGGTGGTGGGCCGCCAGGAGAGGGGCTGACGGCGCGGCCTACCACCGTCGGTCGGGGGGCTCCTCCAGCATTAGACGGAGGGATCGCCGGAGGCCATCGGAAGGAGGGGGAAGAGGGGAGGCCAGGGGCGACGGCAACGCCGGCATGGCGACCGACGCTGGAGAGGGAGCCTACACGGCCACCATGGCACCCGATGGTTGGGAATCCGACGCCAGGGAGAGGCCGGGTCCGCCGAAGGTGGCGGGGACAGGGAAGGAAGGAGCCGACGCTGGGGGGGAACCAGAGGGGGGGCCTGCCCAGGACCGCCGAGTGACTCAGCTGGGGGCTGAAGAAAGACGAGGCAGAGTTGGGCCACCGCAGGGCGCGGGTGGCCGGAGCCGAGGGGAGAATGCCACCGAGGGGAGGGAGAGGGATGGAGGGTGGCTACCGGCATCAGGGCCGACGCCGATGGAGGAAACGAGGCGGAAAGAGGCGGAGGGTCCTCCGGTGACCCCGAGACGACGGGGAGGAAGGGAGAGGCACAAGGGACGGGCGCGGGGTGCTTCTGCGGAGAGGACACTGCCGAGGACTGCGCGTCGAGAGGAGCGGCGGAGGGAGCCTTTTTGCGCCTCACGCGGGAGCGCCGGGGACGGCACCGAGGGCGGCGCCGAGGGGGTGGAGAGCGGGGAGCCCCCACGGCGAGAAGAAGACGCCGATAAAGGGGAGACCCCCCCATAGGGGAGGCGGCCAGGTAGCCGGACGACCAGGGAGAGGGGTCCGATGGGAGGAGACGCTGTAGTGGCGCGGGGGGAGGTCAGGGGCCGGGCCGAGGAGAAAAAAAAGGAAACCAATAAATTAGGAGAAAAAAATTATTGGAATTAAATCAAAACTCATATTACTTACTCGTCAGGTTTATCATCTGCAAAAATATAGTCGTAATATCGCGAAGAAACACTAGTACAATTGCTAGGCTTCGAGGTTGAACCCTTATTAAATTCTTCGATGGTGTGACCGGATGTAAATTTCTACGCATTCTTTTAGAAGGACTGCTAAAGTCAGTTTCTTCTATAGCGTCCAATGCGAGAAATTGGTCCAATGCTTTACTACGATACTGTAGCTCCATGTCCTCCTCTTCGGAAGAAGATACAACAGAAACCACCTTCACATTATTAAATGCTCTAGATGAAGATGCCTTCTTCAAAGCTGGAGATTCTTCAAACTTCTCAAAACGCCGAGATAAATTCATTTGTTCAATTTCTAATGAACAAAGCTTAGAATTGATCTTTGCAACATCAGCTAAAATCTTCGACAGATATTCTTCAATCTTGCGCAACATACGCGGAATGAAGGTTTCTTTTGGAGCTGGCATCCAATCTTCTACGTCTTCTACATTTCCCACCATACGAGTAGACATCTTAAGAACAAGAAAACTATTGTATTTCAGAAAACTATTCTATGTATTTCAGAATGAATAATAGTACTATGAAACAAGAAAACTATTGTATATATAGCAAGAGAGAAGTATAAAAAGTGAGAAAAATGGAAAGACAAATAAATTTCGAGACTAACAAACAATCTACTAGCCGTTTGATTGAGGAGGGCTCGAGAAAGATTCTACTAGTCGTTTGATTGAGGAGGGCTCGAGAAAGATTCTAGTATCCGTTTGAAAAATACAAAAGGTTATCGTGATCAACTTCAATTAAGGAACTCTATAAGAGGTTTAATTCCGCTTGATTGAGGAACTCGACGAAGTCCGCCGCGAACCGGAACTTCTTCTTCTTTTTTTCTTCATCTCTGTTTCTCCTTCCACCACCACCACCATACCCTGTAGCTTTATAACAAAAATATTAAATTGTTAGATGAAACAAAAAAACTAATTACGGAAAGATTACTAAATCAAAATCAAACAGAACACATATTCAAGAAAACATGAGATTAAAGATGAAAGTGTCACAGAAGCAACACCACAATTTTACAACAACTAAGCAGACTCTGCTAAGCAATAACTAAAATTAGGGATTGTGTCCTCCTTGTATTTAATTTACACAAAGAAGAGATTTGAGAGAACAAGCTTTTATCGGCTTCCTAAATGTACCATTTTCCGTCCTAAATGTACTATTCTCCGTCCATTCACCGTATTAAAAGTAGAGAGAATGGTCATTCTCCGTGTTAAAAGCAAAGAGAATGGCCATTCTCCGTCCATTCGCCGTATTCACCGTCCATTCGCCGTATTAAAAGCAAAGAGAATGGCCATTCGCCGTATTTTCTGTCCATTTTCCGTCCTAAATATACCATTCTCCGTCCACTCGCCGTATTAAAAGCAAAGAGAATGGCCATTCTCCGTCCATTCGCCGTATTAAAAGTAAAGAGAATGGCCATTCTCCGTCCATTCGCCGTATTCACCGTCCTTTCGCCATATTAAAAGCAAAAAGAATAGCCATTCGCTGTATTCTCCGTCCATTCTTCGTCCTAAATGTACCTGTTTGCTATTAAAATTGTTTTGATTGAAATTTTAATACAAACAGAACAGTGATACAATATAGGACTTAGATGTAGTCCTAGGAGTACACTTTTGTTTAAGCTGGGTCCTTAGTGCCAATGGAGCGAGTGGTAATGCGTTGACTCCGTTGACCGGCTGACGACGGTTATCGGTTCTCTGAAGGTGTTGATTGCTCTGGGTGCTAGAGCTTGCTGAGAGGAGGAAGACGTTGAGTGTCTAGAACTGCCTCTCCGGTGATTCTCTGTTGTGGATTCTCTCTGTGTTGTGAGTCTCTTGTTGTCTGTGTGTGAAGGAGATGATCCTTCTATTTATAGTTTTGCAGGCTGGCTGCTCATGCACGCATGTAGGATGCGCCGGTGTGGGGACGCCACGTGGAGGTTGCTGATGGAGGCACATGAATGCTGCACCCTGATCGAGGGGGAGAACTCTTCATACTGCTGTTGTAAGCCGGCACGTAGCAGAGAGAAGATCTTTCCGTTGCTGAAATCTTGGATGAGTTGAGTCAAAGGACATATGTCGTCGACTCATGGTTCGAAGATCTCGGATTTGATGGAGAGGAGTGATCTGGTGGGCTGCGCCTTGGATTGGGCGTAGGAGGAGGCTGCGGCTCATAACCTTTAGGAGTTACAAACCATTTGGGGTGCATGGCTTTTGAGGCGCATGCAGGAGACTTTCCTTCTGTCTTTCGGGATCAGAGAGCAGTCTGAGGCACATGGCTTTTGAGGTACATGCTGATTTGGACGCATGGCCGTAGAGGTGCATGCTGTTGGTGGAGTGGCCATGTGGCAGTAGCCGTCGAAATAAAGTCATGATGATGCTGACGTTGTCGACGCTTCGTTTTCTAAAAAAGCTGTCGACTGTTCAGACTTTGGGAGGCATGCTGCCAACTCTGTCAGTTTAGCATTTAATGTTGGTGACGTTCGATGGACAGCTGAGTGGGCGCGTCGGTTGGCATTCCACTCGGTATGGAGATGTGTGGGGGCGCACCCTCTGTAATGCGCCGAGTACTGTAGGGCGCGTCTGTGTGATGCGCCTGATACCGAAGGGCGCGTCCGTGTGATGCGCTGTCTGGCTGGCGCATCGGACATGTCTATTAATGATGCGGCTGTCTCGCTCTTCGAGTGCTATGAATAGCCGTTTGGCTGAATTTGAGGCGTCCGGTTCATCCATTTAATGTAAATTCATTGCACGGAATTCGGAGGGCCATCCACTTGGCGCATGGGTTTGATCTGCCCGACCTATAAATAGTGGCATGGAGAGAAGATTTGCTTCTCATTCCCTCACGTACTTCCAATATGAACTTGAACATGCGGGTGCATTCTGTTGACGAAGTGCTCCCGAGGGTGAAGATGAGACGCTGTGTTGTCTTCGATGCACTTGAAGGTGACTGTTACATCCAAAAGACGGAGTCGAGGGCTTCCGAGGCAGGTGGAAGGTGCCTGTTGCATCCAAAGATAGGGATGCTCGGGCCTCGTCTCCGTTGTTCGGGAAGAGCCATAGATCGGAATGGCGGTGCTAGGCTTTCTCTTCCTTCAAAGTGGGGTTTGCCCACTCTGGTTGTGTTGAGAGCTTCCTTGTGCCATGATTTCGATCACGGTCTTCCTTGGGCTTTGGAGGCTCTTTCGAAGCCTCCCCTGGCCACAGCTTTGCCGTGCTCCTCTCTTCCTTGGTTCCAGCCAGAGGGTTAAATGCTTTGTGGATCCTGGCTGGAAGAGCGGTGCTGGGCTCTACTCGGCCAGGTGAGCCTGGCTGGAAGAATTTGGCTGAAAGGATGCACATAGCTAGGCTGGATGCACATAACTGAGCTGCTGAATGGCAGAATGCGCCTGGATGGAGGCGCATGGTGATGTTGCGCCTATCTGGAGACGCATGGTGGCCGCTGCGCTTATCTGAAGGCGCGTGGTAGCCGCTGGCTGTAGACTTAGGATCTTTCCTTTGTAGAAATTCTCCTTTGTACAACCTTTTCTAGACATGTAATAGACTTTTATATATAAAATGAAAAGTCCTTCTTCAAATGTCTATACTTATTGACTTTGCTGTGAAGTTCTTCGTCTGAGTTCTAGCGCATCTAGTGTCTGGCGCATGGGCTTTCTGGTTGTGAAATTCCATGCTTCTACAAGACCCCCTTCAAAGTTTTCAAAACTTTTGAATAAGTTTTGGAATACTTTGAATAAGAAGCATGGAGGTCAGGGCGCATGATTTCTGGGCGCATGCCTGTTCGGGCGCATGCTCTTCTCAGTTAATGACGATGGTTTCTCGGCAACCGAAAAGATTAATGATGATCTTTTGGTTTTATTTGCTGCTATCACCCGAGGCGACGGCTGAGATGATACGTCATCTGTTCACGCGTGCGACCAAGCCCTATAAATAGGTAAGAGTTGGAGAGAGAAAGGGTTCTTCTTCTCTGTGCCTCTGCTTCTTTAGAGTTTCTTTTTCAAAACCCTAACTTCTCCTTTCTCGAGAGAATGGCTCCCAAGACTTCTCGCGGTGCTGCCGGACGTTGAAGGAGAAAGCGAAGGAGTCCGCGGAAGTTACGGCGGCTGTCGTTCCCCGTCGGCCTGTCGAAGTTCGGCCGGAGGTGGTTGGTAAGTCTCATTGTCCGTACGCCAACGCACATAGGCCTTGAGTCTTTAATGATGTGCCGCGGTCTTTGCCCGTCGACGCACATGGGTTTAAACCCTGGTGATGTGCCGAGGCTATACTGCTGACGCACATGGGTTCAAACCCTGATGATGCGCCGAGGCTATACTGCTGACGCGCATGGGTTCAAACCCTGATGATGCGCCGATGAGAAAGGATTCGGCATCCTTCAGAGCTTCGCAGAGAGCTTCTCGGGAGTCCTTGGAGAGACGCAGGAGCTCGAATAAAGACAAGCGTGCAGGAGTACTGGCCAGTTGTGCCAGAATGTCAAAATTGTGGGGCTTGGCTAGCCCCGAAGCATTTTTTTTCTGCAGAGGTCTGTCGAAACGGGCCTCCACTTGCTTTTGTTTATTGGCTGCTGAGGGTTTGGATGGACCCTCCTCAGGGATGGTGCCAGGAGGCACCACTTCGGCGGCAGCTTCACCAGGCTGGGAGTTCTGTTGTGCACGCGTCTGCACAGGAAGCGCCTCTTCCATTGAAGAAGAGACCGTGCGGCAAGACTTGATCTTCCTGCCTTTTGTTTGGAGGTAGGGCGTACCTCCGGTTGAGTTACCTCGGAGACGAGGTCGGGGTGAACCCAGAGGACCTCTCCTCGAGATGTGGTGAGTGGGACAAGTCCACTCACATTGTCACGGGTGGGTGGCAAGTTCACCACCTCCATTGTCGCTTTAGGGATGGGGACGACGCCATCTTGTGTGGTAGTCGGCGGCAAGGTGCCGAACTGAAGTGACACCACATTAGCTGACACCGTCTTTTCTTCGTAGTCGACGGAGATTACATCCACATTGATCATGCGCTGGATGTAATTTTTGAGGACGTAGCAGTCCTTGGTCGGGTGTCCGACAAACCGATGGTAGTGACAGTACCTCGGGTTGTCCACTTTCCCGACTTCATCGGGCCGCTTCGGGTCCGGAAGCTTGATCTTGTCACCCTGCTTCAGTATCTCAAAGAGTTGCAGGGTGTCGTCATCATTGAATGAATAAACCTCCTTGGGTCTCGGTGCCAGTGGAGGCTTTTGAGTAGGCGCAGATGCGCCCTTCGAGGCATTAACAGTCAATGCCTGTTTCCCCTTTGTTTCTCGTTCGGAGTTGTTGATTGCGAACTTTTTCCCCTTATCGTCAAAGGCGGGGAAGCTAACACCCAGAAGACGTACATTGGCCGCCTTCTTCTCTGCAGCTTCAGCTTCGATGTTAGGGAGCTCCAGTCGGGAGGGGGAGTAGAGTTAAGCCAGAGCTTTACTGCAGGTAGCATGTTCATACTGCAAGCGGAGAGAAGCGCATGCTCTGGCATGCCTGGAGGTAGCCTGAAGCAAGCCTGACGGAAGCGTTCGATGAATGCCCGAACCGTTTCCTTGTCCTTCTGGCGTATCTCAATGAGAGACGCCATCGTCATGTCCTTCCCACCGTCGTAGAAGCGGTCGAGGAAGAGGCGTGTCAGGTCGTCGAAGGACGATATGGAATTATCAGGGAGGCTGCAGTACCAGTCATACGCCACCCCTTTCAGGGCCCCAACAAAGATGCTGGTGAGGAGCGCGTCCTCCTTCGGAAGATGCCCTGTCTGCGACTGGAAGTACGTCAGGTACCGTCGTGGAGAGTCCTTCCCATCATACGGCGTGAGTGTTTGTGGTTTATACTTTGGGGGATAAACCACCTTGTTCCACTCAAGGGGATAAGGCTGGGGAATGCCCATCTTCTGGCGCTCCTCCTGCCTGTTCTTGGACTCGAAGCGCTCCCGCAGATCTTTGATCATTTCGACCACGTCCTCCGTGGAGCTAGGAGTCGGGGAAGGAGGTACCACCTGGAGTGGAGCGTTTGAGGGCTCCGACGTCCGGGGTGCTTCTGTGTCTGAGGGTGTCCGTTGGAGGGGCACACTCGACTCTCCATTGGCTCCGGGGTTGGGACCATTTGAAGGTGTCCTGATCAAGGCCGACCGCATCTCAAACACTGCTTGAGTCAGTGCTTGCATTGAGGCAGAGAGGGTTTTGAGTCCTCCCTCTAGCGAGTCTATGCGCTGGACAATGTCCTGTGGCGGCGCATCAGTCTCAAGATCACCCCCGGTCATGTATACTGTCATGACACGGCCGGAAGTGGATGGATTAGTTGAGGCTTCGCTCTCAGCCTCGCTCTCATGTGGGGGGGTCACTTCTCCTGGTGTTTGGCCACCCCCAGCCACATTCTGGAGTTCGTCTTCGACAGGCGCATCTGCAAGGGCCTGACTGCCCTCAGCTCTGTCTTAAAGGGCCTCTTTGTTTCCAGCACTACCCCCGGCGGTGTCCTGGAGGACATCGTCATTTTGAGGGGCTTCAGGAAGGCTATCTTCGCCTTGATAAAGATCCGTCGCAGCTGTACTTTGGACATTTCGTCTTCGGAAGGAGGCTCGACAAGGGTCTGGCTACCCCCAGCTTCCTCCAAGAACTTCTTCCTCGACCGAGTGCCTTTGAACACTCCAGAGGTCGAGACAGCTGCCTTGGTTTTCCTCGGCTGGCTTTTGGATGAAGACGAGGAATTGGCAGTCGTCTTCCGGACAGATGAGGAGTTGGAGATCACGTTGCATGAAGCAACCTTTAGCTCCTCTTCTGCTGACACCTTCGTCCCAAGGCGATGTCGGAGGGGTGTCGATGATTGTAGCCGTTGGAAGACCGACTGCTTTGGCGGTACTGCCGTCTTGCAACAGCAGTTGATGGTGACCACTGCACAAGTGTGCCCCGTGAGAGGCGCATCGTGCTTGTTGGTCAACTCTCCTGACCGGCGCTTGTGAGTGATCACATTGCGCAGGTCGTTGGAGGAGAGTGCTACCCTCACACCCCTCTCAGGCGCATGGCAGGGCCAAGCGCCAGGGTGGTCGGGTGAGTGCTGCGCCCCCTGATCTAATACCAAGCAGGCATCACGATCAGTAGTGGGGGAACCACAGCATTTGAAGTGACTTGAACGGACCTCAAACGCACAACCAGAGGAGGTGCAGGAGTTCAAGACCACTGAGTTTGCCTCTCTCGGCTTGGTTGTGCACGCAGTGAATGCGCCCAAGCGAGATGAGGACTTTGAAGGTCGACTCGTTGTTGGTGCAGAAGCACTTGAGTCAACCTTATACAGCTTGCCATCGGCAGCGCACGTGATTGTAAGCGCGTGCCTCTGGCCGGCTGCTGGCATAGCACGTTTGTGGCGCATGGCCCGTGCCGTCTTGGATTTCTTCGTACCAGCCCGCTGGGGCGCATAGTACTCAGCATCCAAATTCTCCTCGCCATTACAGCGAGTGAGTCTGTCAAAGACAGAGGCTCTTTATGGCGCATCAGAAGTGATGCACGGGGCATTGGCTGCGCCCCTGCTCCGTCGACGTATCTTCCTCGCCTGAGAGGAAGATGGCTGGGGAACGTGGTCAGCCGCACGCTTCCCCGAGAGATGCGCTGCATCAGCGGGCGCACCTTGACTGCTGAGGACGTCAGCAGGAAGGGAAGACTGGACGGGCGCATCCCCTTCAACGGTGGTGCCCGAGGCGTCGACTTTGTGCACCCAGACTGCACGGGTCTTCTTCAGCTTCGACAGCCGCTTCGAAGGACTCGCACTTCCTTCAGAAATGAACTCCTCGTACGCCTGTTGATTGAGGTGCACTACCAGCGTCTTGTGGGAGGAGCCCACCTTCACGTCGTCGGCCTGTGACACAACCTTCTCGGTAGAGAAGAAAGAAGTCCCCAGCAGAGTCGCCAGCTTGTTTGCCATTAAAATTGTTTTGATTGAAATTTTAATACAAACAGAACAGTGATACAATATAGGACTTAGATGTAGTCCTAGGAGTACACTTTTGTTTAAGCTGGGTCCTTAGTGCCAATGGAGCGAGTGGTAATGCGTTGACTCCGTTGACCGGCTGACGACGGTTATCGGTTCTCTGAAGGTGTTGATTGCTCTGGGTGCTGGAGCTTGCTGAGAGGAGGAAGACGTTGAGTGTCTAGAACTGCCTCTCCGGTGATTCTCTGTTGTGGATTCTTTCTGTGTTGTGAGTCTCTTGTTGTCTGTGTGTGAAGGAGATGATCCTTCTATTTATAGTTTTGCAGGCTGGCTGCTCATGCGCGCATGTAGGATGCGCCGGTGTAGGGACGCCACGTGGAGTTTGCTGATGGAGGCACATGGATGCTGCGCCCTGATCGAGGGGGAGAACTCTTCATACTGCTGTTGTGAGCCGGCACGTAGCAGAGAGAAGATCTTTTCGTTGCTGAAATCTTGGATGAGTTGAGTCAAAGGATATGTGTCGTCGACTCATGGTTCGAAGATCTCGGATTTGGTGGAGAGGAGTGATCTGGTGGGCTGCGCCTTGGATTGGGCGCAGGAGGAGGCTGCGGCTCATAATCTTTAGGAGTTACAAACCATTTGGGGTGCATGGCTTTTGAGGCGCATGCAGGCGACTTTCCTTCTGTCTTTCGGGATCAGAGAGCAGTCTGAGGCGCATGGCTTTTGAGGCGCATGCTGATTTGGACGCATGGCCGTAGAGGCGCATGCTATTGGTGGAGTGGCCACGTGGCAGTAGCCGTCGAAATAAAGTCATGATGATGCTGACGTTGTCGACGCTTCGTTTTCTGAAAAAGCTGTCGACTGTTCAGACTTTGGGAGGCGTGCTGCCAACTCTGTCAGTTCGGCATTTAATGTTGGTGACGTTCGATGGACAGCTGAGTGGGCGTGTCGGTTGGCGTTCCACTCGGTATGGAGATGTGTGGGGGCGCACCCTCTGTAATGCGCCGAGTACTGTAGGGCGCGTCTGTGTGATGCGCCTGATGCCGAAGGGCGCGTCCGTGTGATGCGCTGTCTGGCTGGCGCATCGGACATGTCTTTTAATGATGCGGCTGTCTCGCTCTTCGAGTGCTATGAATAGCCGTTTGGCTGAATTCGAGGCGTCCGGTTCATCCATTTAATGTAAATTTATTGCACGGAATTTGGAGGGCCATCCACTTGGCGCGTGGGTTTGATCTGCCCGGCCTATAAATAGTGGCATAGAGAGAAGATTTGCTTCTCATTCCCTCACGTACTTCCAACATGAACTTGAACATGCGGGTGCATTCTGTTGACGAAGTGCTCCCGAGGGTGAAGATGAGACGTTGTGTTGTCTTCGATGCACTTGAAGGTGACTGTTACATCCAAAAGACGGAGTCGAGGGCTTCCGAGGCAGGCGGAAGGTGCCTGTTGCATCCAAAGATAGGGATGCTCGGGCCTCGTCTCCGTTGTTCGGGAAGAGCCGTAGATCGGAATGGCGGTGCTAGGCTTTCTCTTCCTTCAAAGTGGGGTTTGCCCACTCTGGTTGTGTTGAGAGCTTCCTTGTGCCATGATTTCGTTCACGGTCTTCCTTGGGCTTTGGAGGCTCTTTCGAAGCCTCCCCTGGCCACAGCTTTGCCGTGCTCCTCTCTTCCTTGGTTCCAGCCAAAGGGTTAAATGCTTTGTGGATCCTGGCTGGAAGAGCGGCGCTGGGCTCTGCTCGGCCAGGTGAGCCTGGCTGGAAGAATTTGGCTGAAGGGATGCACATAGCTGGGCTGGATGCACATAACTGAGCTGCTGAATGGCGGGATGCGCCTGGATGGAGGCGCATGGTGATGCTGCGCCTATCTGGAGACGCATGGTGGCCGCTGCGCTTATCTGAAGGCGCGTGGTAGCCGCTGGCTGTAGACTTAGGATCTTTCCTTTGTAGAAATTCTCCTTTGTACAACCTTTTCTAGACATGTAATAGACTTTTATATATAAAATGAAAAGTCCTTCTTCAAATGTCTATACTTATTGACTTTGCTGTGAAGTTCTTCGTCTGAGTTCTAGCGCATGTAGTGTCTGGCATATGGGCTTTCTGGTTGTGAAATTCCATGCTTCTATAGTACCATTCTCCGTCCATTCGCCGTATTGAAAGCAAAGAGAATGGCCATTCAACCAAAAAAATATTCTTCTCAAAAATATTATCTTTAGAAAAGTTAAAAAATAATCCGCCAGACCTCAGAAGCAGGTTTTCTCAGTTCACTACCACCATGATATGTAGCTTTATTAACAAAATATTAAATTGTTAAATAAAAAATAAAATTTTAGACAATGGCATGTGTAATGCCTTTGGTTCGTGTTACGTATCTTGGTATACGTGTACGTATTCTTGACTCGTATTGCGTATTTTTCTACATGGTTATTTTGGCATGTCATTGGTTGTGGCTTAACTTGGTTCGGCTTAGCTTGGTTTGGTTTGCTTTTGGGTTCATCATGAACCAAAAGAAAACCCCTACCTACCACCACCACTACCCTTTATTAACCCATTCCCCTTTCTCTCTCTTCATTATTCTTCTTCTTCCCTATCATAACTTCTTCAATCACCTGGAGAAAGAGAGAGAGAGCTTAGGCAAGTGCAAACTTGCTTCATGATGGATCTCAAGTTTTAATTGTTCCATTCTCTTCCTTACTTGATTCCAAGCCTCTTTAGAACTTGGCATTTTCTATTTTGATGGATATTTTCTTGTAGATCTAAGTTTATATTATTTTTGGATTTCTTGGGTTTTGATCTACCAAACTTCATTATTTTCATATTTTGATTGTTTCATGTTGTAGATAATTCAATTTCATGCAGTTTTGGCTTTTGTTTCGCTAGATTTCGACTTCGGATGAGAAAGTTATGGCCAAAATAATTTCTGGTCATTTCTATGTTCATCTGCAGCATGAACAGCATGTCGCAGAAGGCGCATGTCGTAGAAGGCACATGTTGCAATAAAGAGCATGTCGCGGTAGCCGCATATCATGTCGCAGTTGGCGCATATGATGTCTCTGTTGACGCATGTCGCAGTTGACGAATATGATGTCGCTGTTGGCGCATGTCGCAGTTGGCGCATATGATGTCTCTGTTGACGCATGTCGCAGTTGACGAATATGATGTCGCTGTTGGCGCATATCGCAGTTGGCGCATATGATGTCTCTGTTGACGCATGTCGCAGTTGACGAATATGATGTCGCTGTTGGCGCATGTCGCAGTTGGCGCATATGATGTCTCTGTTGACGCATGTCGCAGTTGACGAATATGATGTCGTTGTAGGCGCATGTCGCAGTTGGCACATATGATGTCGCTGTTGGCGCATGTCGCAGTTGGCGCATATGATGTCGCTGTTGAGCCGCATGAGCCGCATGTCGCAGAATAGGCCGCATAGTGCCTGTTTTGGCTATTCTATGTCTTATTTGCGTGATTTGTGGTCAGAAATTCTCCCAACTCCCAACGTCATAGTTGTATATCTTTCCCTTGGCTTCAAGAATATGTCACTAGTTGTTTTATGCAAGTTTCTCCCATTTATGATAATGTAAGAATAGAACACGATAGTGGCCCGCTGTGGCGCACTCTTGACAAGTAAACTGGCATGATATGTCTCGACATGCTGTTATGACAGCTAGCCTGACATGATAAGTATGAAAGACTTGGACACCGTGGGCGATTGTGTTTGTACAAATAAACTGGTACTGTCTTGCATCATGTCTAGGATGGGGTTCCCTGAGTACCACGGTCAGGGTTACCTACTGAAATTGACTAAGGCTAATTAACTAGAATGATTCAGTAGTCATGAAGAGATTTCCAGCTACAGGCAATCCCGTTATCTGGGTGCATTAAGTGGACTTGTAGCCTACCGATGAGTAGGGCATATTTTCAGCACACAGTCATGTGGTGCACCCTTCATAAACGGACATTCGACCCGGATAACCGGATGGTCTGCAGGGCTTGTGGCTGTTGGGATAATCTCATTGCATCTTGCTAGTAACTAGGCCTGTGATAACCCTAGTTAGTTAAAAGTATCAAGACGTACTCTTGATTGGCCGTGATTGATTGGATGAAGTTTATTCCAGCTTAGTCTTATCCTGATCCTGTACAAGATTGTATCAGGACATGATTTCTCGTATCGATAAATGATGGGACACCAAGTTCTGTTCAGGTAAAGGGTTACAACCCCGGTCCTTGTTTGGTTTAAGGGTTGTAACTTGGCTATCTGAATAGTTCCATGGTTATCCTATCATATATCGTCCTGCTTATTGTGCCTGCATTAACAATAACGACCGGGGGTCCAGTTCTGTTCAGGCGAAGGGTTACAACCCCGGTCCTTGTTTGGTTTAAGGGTTGTAACCTGGCTCCCGGAGCAGTTCTGTGTCCTCTCCTCGTTTATTGTCTTATTGCTCCCCATGTCATGCTTGTCATGTTTTACCTTACTTCAATATCGTGATTATTTATACCGACATTAACAATAAAGATCAGGGGTCCAGTTCTGTTCAGGCGAAGGGTTACAACCTCGGTCCTTGTTTGGTTTAAGGGTTGTAACCTGGCTCCCGGAGCAGTTCTGTGTCCTCTCTTCGTTTATTGTCCTCATTGTACCAATAGTATTTGAGACGGGTTTCTATTCAGGTGAAGGGCTGCAACCCCGGTCCTTGTTTGGTTTAAGGGTTGTGACCTGACTACTTGAATGGTTTCCTCGTACTCAGTTTACTATTGTTATCTCTATTATTATCAGTTCTTTAATTATTATTTATCTTTATTATTCTATTGTGATATGCTGGTTTTAGTTCCTAAGTGAAGCCTCATTTGGGGCACTTGCTCTTTCTGGGGTCTGACCCAGCTGGTTTTGTATGGCCAGATATCGGAGCAGCAACAGAGGATCCACCTGTCTTCCAGCCCGATGGTGACCACCAAGCGTAACCAGGGCAACGAGTGGGTTTCTTTTGTCCTCCCACTCTATTTGTAAAATTATTCTTTTGAGGCGTTTAGCCGACGAGCACGTGTTAGCTCGGTTGCATCTTTACTTACTGTCTGCCTACGGGCTGTAACATGATTGACAAATCCTAGGGTTGATCATGTATTGACTAAAACTCTTGCTAGTCCTGACATTTTGTACGACTAGCTTCATGATCATCCAATATGTAATGTATGGGACGCCTTACTATTGTATATTTGGTGCTCTGACATCTTATAACTGTTACTACTTGCTTGTGATTGAGACAATAGGTTTGATCTTGACCATAGGAGACTGATGGATTGTAGTTAAACCCTCATATATCTAGACAGCCGTGACCGTATAGTGACGTGGATTCCATTTCATTATACGTAGCTGGCTATGTCAGCCCCCGCTCTCCAGTATTCTGGTTCTGGGGCGTGACATGGTTTTAGTGGTGGCCCATGCAGGTATTGTAAATCAAGATATGTGAGGGTTTACCGAATAGATGTCTCAATCAGTACTCGTCCTTGATCTCTGCTCGTATCTTCTGAATCCCTGTAATCTTGACCTGATCCTACGCTTGTATCGTTGATCTGTCCTGGTCCTTCCTTATTGTTTCCTATGTCGTCTTCTTCAGCGGCATTGTTCCTGGACCTGCCGATCAGCAAGGCGGAGCACCTCCCGCGGACCAGCAGCAACCTGGAGATCAAGTCCAGCATTCAGGAGTAGCCTCCAGAGTCATGCCTACCGAAGGAGAACCACCAGTTCAGCCCGTCCAGCCTGCAGAGCCTGATGATGGCACTTTGGTGGGTCTCATCAGGTCATTATTAGCCTCTCAGGATCGTCGAGGAGATGCCTTGCACCAGGCGGTGGCAGACGCTTTGACCAGAGGAGGTCATCAGGGTAATAGCGCGGCCAACAGCTTCAAGCGCTTGAACCCTCCCTTCTTCGACGGCAGTGAAGATGCAATCGCTGCAGATGCATGGCTTCAAGACACAGAGGTGATTCTAGAAGCAGCCAAGACTCCAGAGAACGAGAAGGTGGCCGTAGTGCGCCTGCAGTTACTAGATCTTGCCCGCAGCTGGTGGGCAGCGCAGGCCGATGGATTAGTGGCCCCTATTTCATGGGCAGTATTCAGGGAGAGATTCCAGACCAAGTATTTTGATGCTGTAGCTCGGTATGATCTACAGACGAGGTTCACTAATCTGAAGCAGATGGGCAGGACGGTCGATGGATATGCGACCGAGTTTTCTAGGCTTAGTCGGTTTGCTCCCACCTTAGTGGCGACCGAGTTCGATAGAGCCCAGCGGTTCCAGCAGGGGCTTCATCTGGAGATTCTATTGGCGGTGGAGCAGTTTGAGCATCAGACCTTTGATGCAGTATTGAGAGCAGCCTGGAGGCATGAGTACACCTCCCAGAGGATCGTGGATAGGACCGGAGGTCGGAAGCGATCTCACGGCCAGATGAATCAGTCATCAGCACCAGCCCCAGCAGCCAGGGCTTTGACCATTGGAGCTCCGAGGCGGGCGGCCTCAGTGACGTCGGTTCAGCATTCCACCCCGACGTACCCTCAGCAGCAGAAGCAGAAGCAGTCTTCCGCAGTGGAATGTTCACACTGCGGGAAGCCAGGACATGTAGTATCAGAGTGTCACAGAGCACAGGGTTTATGCTTGGTTTGTGGTGCCCCGGACCACAGGGTTGGGAACTGCCCGAATAGGAAGAGTTCGTCGGCCTTCTCTAGTCCTTCAGTTAGAGGACCAGCACCAGTCCAGCAGCAGCTGCAGTACCCGTTCCCGAGGCTATTGCCGACGCAGGCCCAGGCATTCCAGCAGCAGAGGCCGCAGCAGTATGCCCAAGCCCAAGCCCTGATCCAGAGCAGGCAGAGGAATTTTCAGCAAAGGGGACCCGCACCCCGAGGACATGGTCAAGTGCTGGCTTTGACCATGGGAGAAGAAGGAATAGCACCAGGTGAGGTGGTAGCAGGTACTATTCTCGTCAACACCTTTCCAGCTTCAGTATTATTTGATTCTGGTGCCTCGCATTCATTTATGTCTGCACGATTCGCGACACGGGTAGGATTGGAGCCCGAGTCATTATCAGTAAGGCTCAATATACTTACTGGTAACGGACTTGTGGGGGTAGATAGAGTATTTTCCTCGTGTCGGATCGTAGTTAGCGGTAGAGAATTTCCTGCTAGATTGATAGAGTTCCCGATGGCCGATTATGATGTGGTCTTAGGGATGGATTGGTTGAGGGACCAGTATGCTAGGATAGACTGCCACATTGGCAGGGTTATTTTTAGCATTCCAGGCGAGCCGGAGTTTTCCTTCTCCCGAGGCGAAGTTGAACCTTCTCCTTCAGTGTTGTGGATGGCAGTGGCAGCAGTACAGTTACCTCGGATAGTCGAAGAGTTTCTGGATGTTTTCCCCGAAGAGCTTCCAGGGATGCCGCCAGAGCGAGAGATCGAGTTTACCATCGACTTGATTCCCGGGACAGCCCCAGTGTCAGAGAGAGTCTACAGGATGGCACCGTCAGAGCTAGAGATATTGTACAAGATGATTGAAGAACTCCGAACCAAGGGATTCATTCGTGCTAGTGGATCGCCTTGGGGAGCCCCGATGCTTCTTGTGAAAAAGAAGGATGGTACGTCTAGATTGTGTGTTGATTATCGTACCTTGAACTAAGTGACAATCAAGAACAGATATCCTCTCCCGAGGATAGATGACTTATTTGATCAACTCAAGGGGGCAGCAGTATTTTTGAAGATCGACTTGCGGTCAGGATACCACCAGATCAGAGTCAAAGAGCAGGACATCCCGAAGACAGCTTTTAGATCTAGGTATAGACATTGGGAGTTCCTTGTGATGCCATTTGGAGCAACCAATGTGCCGGCTGTGTTCATGGACCTCATGAATCGCATCTTCATGCCTTATTTGGATCAGTTCGTGATTGTGTTCCTAGACGACATCCTGGTCTACAGCAAGAGCGAAGCGGAGCATGAGCAGCACCTCAGAGTTGTTCTTTAGATTCTCAGAGAGCACCAGTTGTATGCCAAGTTTAGTAAATGCGAGTTCTGGCTCGATCGCATTTCATACTTGGGTCATATCATCACCAGAGGAGGAGTAGAAGTGGATCCCCAGAAGATCGTGTCCATTGAAACGTGGCCGGTACCTAGCACAGTGGCAGAAGTTCGCAGTTTCCTTGGATTGGCCGGCTACTACCGCGATTCGTTTCAGACTTTGCTCGGATTTCAGCGCCATTGACCCAGTTGACCCGCAAGGATGTGCAGTTTGCTTGGACAGCAGAATGCCATGATTCTTTTGAGAGGTTGAAGCGAGGCTTGATGACGGCTCCTATTCTCACGCTTCCAGATGGAACTGGAGGATTCTCAGTGTATTGTGATGCTTCGGACAGAGGTTTAGGATGTGTTCTGATGCAGCATGGGAAGGTAATAGCTTATGCGTCACGGCAACTTCGTGATCATGAGAGAAATTACCCAACCCATGACTTGGAGCTGGCAGCAGTAGTGTTTGCACTTAAGTTGTGGAGGCACTACCTATACGGAGATAGGGTGGAAATTTTCACCGACCATAAGAGCCTGAAGTATGTTTTCACCCAGAAGGATCTTAACATGCGTCAGAGGAGATGGCTAGAGCTGCTTGTGGATTATGATGTCAACTTGCAGTATCACCCAGGAAAGGCCAACGTTGTTGCAGATGCATTGAGCAGGAGAGCCAGAGTTTATTTTCTAACAGCACAACCAGAGCTGTTAGCCGATCTTCAGAAGATGGGTATAGAAGTTGTCCTCCCTTCCAGTATGGCATTGATGGCCAGCATGCAAGTTCAGTCCACTATAGTCGAGAGGATCCGAATGGCACAGTCAGCAGATTCCAAGCTTCAGCGACTTAGAGCAGAGTGTGAGGCAGGACGAAGACCAGAGTTATGTATCCATAAAGATGGTACACTTCGACATGGGAAGCGTCTTTGTGTACCCAGTGGAGATATCAGACAGGAGATCATGACGGAGGCTCACAGTTCGCAGTATTCCATTCATCCCGGCGGTACGAAGATATACCGTAATATTCGTCAGCACTTTTGGTGGAATGGCATGAAGAGGGAGATAGCCCGGTTTGTCTCTCATTGTTTAGTCTGCCAACAAGTTAAGGCTGAACATCAGAGACCAGCTGGACTACTTCAACCATTGCCGATTCCCGAGTGGAAATGGGAGCATATAACCATGGACCTTGTGACTGGATTGCCTAGATCCCCGGCTGGCAGGAACGCTATTTGGGTTATTATAGATAGACTCACGAATGTGGCTCACTTTCTTTCGTTCAGAGTTGGTCAGTCGACGGCTCAGCTAGCGGAGATGTATCTCCGGCAGATTATCAGGTTGCACGGTGTACCAGTCAGTATCACTTCGGATAGAGATTCAAGATTTACGTCGCACTTTTGGCGTAGCTTACAAGAAAGTTTGGGAACTCACCTCCAGTTCAGTTCAGCTTATCACCCGCAGACAGATGGCCAGTCGGAACGTACGATCCAGACTCTTGAGGATATGTTGAGATCTTGTACACTCGACTTCGGTGGTTCGTAGGAAGATCACCTGCACCTGGTGGAGTTCTCGTACAATAATAGTTTTCAAGCTAGTATCCAGATGGCACCGTTCGAGGCACTGTATGGTAGGAAGTACCGATCCCCACTAGCATGGGACGATGTCGGAGCGAGGCAGATGCTCGGTCCAGAAATGATTGCTCAGACCGTTGAGGTGGTCAAGAAAGTCAGAGATCATCTTCGAGTTGTCCAAGATCGCCAGCGTCATTGGGCCGATTCTCATCGGCGCCCTCTTGAGTTTTCTGTCGACGACCATGTATTCCTGAGGATTTTGCCTAACCGCAGCGTCATTCGTTTCGGCGTACGAGGAAAGCTTAGTCCTAGGTATATAGGGCCATTCGACATTCTGGAGCGAGTAGGAGATGTATCCTATCGTCTCGCTCTTCCACCATCGCTATGTGAGGTGCATGACGTATTTCATGTATCCCAACTGCGACGGTATATCCCGGACCCGAGCCACATCCTGGATCATTCGAAATTGGTTGTTGGTACCAACCTTTCGTATGAGGAGAGGCCCGTGTCTATATTGGACCGAAGAGAGAAGATACTCAAGAACAAGACTATCAAGTTAGTCCGAGTTGCTTGGGGTCATCACTCTTTGGGTGAGTCGACGTGGGAGCGTGAGGATGATATCCGATCGCGATATCCCGACCTGTTTGACTCGTAAGGTATAATGTCTTCCTTATGCCTTATGCTTTCAATTCCTTGCTTGAATAAATGACTGCATGATAGACTGCTTGTTATAGCTTACGATTAGTATAGCTTGTCCTTGCAATTCTAGCCTCTTGATTAAATTCCGAGGACGGAATTCTTTGAAGGTGGGTAGAGTTGTAATGCCTGTGGTTCGTGTTACGTATTTTGGTATACGTGTACGTATTCTTGACTCGTATTGTGTATTTTTTTACATGGTTATTTTGGCATGTCATTGGTTGTGGCTTAACTTGGTTCGGCTTAGCTTGGTTTGGTTTGCTTTTGGGTTCATCATGAACCAAAAGAAAACCCCTACCTACCACCACCACTACCCTTTATTAACCCATTCCCCTTTCTCTCTCTTCATTATTCTTCTTCTTCCCTATCATAACTTCTTCAACCACCTGGAGAAAGAGAGAGAGCTTAGGCAAGTGTAAACTTGCTTCATGATGGATCTCAAGTTTTAATTGTTCCATTCTCTTCCTTACTTGATTCCAAGCCTCTTTAGAACTTGGCATTTTCCATTTTGATGGATATTTTCTTGTAGATCTAAGTTTATATTATTTTCAGATTTCTTGGGTTTTGATCTACCAAACTTCATTATTTTCATAGTTTGATTGTTCCATGTTGTAGATAATTCAATTTCATGCAGTTTTGGCTTTTGTTTCGCTAGATTTCGACTTCGGATGAGAAAGTTATGGCCAAAATAATTTTTGGTCATTTCTATGTTCATCTGCAGCATGAACAGCATGTCGCAGAAGGCGCATGTCGCAGAAGGCGCATGTTGCAATAAAGCGCATGTCGCGGTAGCCGCATATCATGTCGCAGTTGGCGTATATGATGTCTCTGTTGACGCATGTCGCAGTTGACGAATATGATGTCGCTGTTGGCGCATGTCGCAGTTGGCGCATATGATGTCTCTGTTGACGCATGTCGCAGTTGACGAATATGATGTCGCTGTTGGCGCATGTCGCAGTTGGCGCATATGATGTCTCTGTTGACGCATGTCGCAGTTGACGAATATGATGTCGCTGTTGGAGCATGTCGCAGTTGGCGCATATGATGTCTCTGTTGACGCATGTCGCAGTTGACGAATATGATGTCGCTGTAGGCGTATGTCGCAGTTGGCACATATGATGTCGCTGTTGGTGCATGTCGCAGTTGGCGCATATGATGTCGCTGTTGAGCCGCATGAGCCGCATATCGCAGAATAGGCCGCATAGTGCCTGTTTTGGCTATTCTATGTCTTATTTGCATGATTTGTGGTCAGAAATTCTCCCAACTCCCAACGTCATAGTTGTATATCTTTTCCTTGGCTTCAAGAATATGTCACTAGTTGTTTTATGCAAGTTTCTTCCATTTATGATAATGTAAGAATAGAACACGATAGTGGCCCGCTGTGGCGCACTCTTGACAAGTAAACTGGCATGATATGTCTCGACATGCTGTTATGACAGCTAGCCTGACATGATAAGTATGAAAGACTTGGACACCGTGGGCGATTGTGTTTGTACAAATAAACTGGTACTGTCTTGCATCATGTCTAGGATGCGGATCCCTGAGTACCACGGTCAGGGTTACCTACTGAAATTGACTAAGGCTAATTAACTAGAATGATTCAGTAGTCATGAAGAGATTCCCAGCTACAGGCAATCCCGTTATCTGGGCGCATTAAGTGGACTTGTAGCCTACCGACGAGTAGGGCACATTTTCAGCACACAGTCATGTGGTGCACCCTTCATAAACGGACATTTGACCCGAATAACCGGATGGTCTGCAGGGCTTGTGGCTGTTGGGATAATCTCATTACATCTTGCTAGTAACTAGGCCTGTGATAACCCTAGTTAGTTAAAAGTATCAAGCCGTACTCTTGATTGGCCGTGATTGATTGGATGAAGTTTATTCCAGCTTAGTCTTATCCTGATCCTGTACAAGATTGTATCAGGACATGATTTCTCGTATCGATAAATGATGGGACACCAAGTTCTGTTCAGGTGAAGGGTTACAACCCCGGTCCTTGTTTGGTTTAAGGGTTGTAACTTGGCTATCTGAATAGTTCCATGGTTATCCTATCATATATCGTCCTGCTTATTGTGCCTGCATTAACAATAACGACCGGGGGTCCAGTTCTGTTCAGGCGAAGGGTTACAACCCCGGTCCTTGTTTGGTTTAAGGGTTGTAACCTAGCTCCCAGAGCAGTTCTGTGTCCTCTCCTCGTTTATTGTCTTATTGCTCCCCATGTCATGCTTGTCATGTTTTACCTTACTTCAATATCGTGATTATTTATACCGACATTAACAATAAAGATCAGGGGTCCAGTTCTGTTCAGGCGAAGGGTTACAACCCCGGTCCTTGTTTGGTTTAAGGGTTGTAACCTGGCTCCCGGAGCAGTTCTGTGTCCTCTCTTCGTTTATTGTCCTCATTGTACCAATAGTATTTGAGACGGGTTTCTATTCAGGTGAAGGGCTGCAACCCCGGTCCTTGTTTGGTTTAAGGGTTGTGACCTGGCTACTTGAATGGTTTTCTCGTACTCAGTTTACTGTTGTTATCTCTATTATTATCAGTTCTTTAATTATTATTTATCTTTATTATTCTATTGTGATATGCTGGTTTTAGTTCCTAAGTGAAGCCTCATTTGTGGCACTTGCTCTTTCTGGGGTCTGACCCAGCTGGTTTTGTATGGCCAGATATCGGAGCAGCAACAGAGGATCCACCTGTCTTCCAGCCCGATGGTGACCACCAGGCATAACCAGGGCAACGAGTGGATTTCTTTTGTCCTCCCACTCTATTTGTAAAATTATTCTTTTGAGGCGTTTAGCCGACGAGCACGTGTTAGCTCGGTTGCATCTTTACTTACTGTCTGCCTACGGGCTGTAACATGATTGACAAATCCTAGGTTGATCATGTATTGACTAAAACTCTTGCTAGTCCTGACATTTTGTACGACTAGCTTCATGATCATCCAATATGTAATGTATGGGATGCCTTACTATTGTATATTTGGTGCTCTGACATCTTATAACTGTTACTACTTGCTTGTGATTGAGACAATAGGTTTGATCTTGACCATAGGAGACTGATGGATTGTAGTTAAACCCTCATATATCTAGACAGCCATGACCGTATAGTGACGTGGATTCCATTTCATTATACGTAGCTGGCTATGTCAGCCCCCGCTCTCCAGTATTCTGGTTCTGGGGCGTGACAGCATGGGCAGTAAAATTAGAGCGGCACCGCTGGTACTTCTCCTTGTTCGAGGAGGTCTCGACGACGTCCGACGCGAAGCGGACCGATTCTTCTCGGCGCAGCTAGTACTCCTCGTTGTTCTAGGAGGGCTCGACGACGTTCGACGCGATCCGAACCAATTCTTATTTTCTTCTTCATCTCCGTTTTTCTTTCCACCACAACCACCAACACCACCACCACGACGGCCTGTAACCAAAAAAAAAGGTTCAGATTAATTTGGATGGACGACAGATAGAGTAAATATGAGTTAATTTAGGGTGTTCATTGAAAAAACTAAAGTGAAGAATGACCTGCTAAAGCAAGTTACCAACAGGTCAAAAGTCTAAATCAGCATTAAATGATGTCTCCTGTATTATTTTATCTGAATTTAATCTGAACCGTTGGATTAACATCCAACGGTCCAGATTTCGGATGTATCGATACATCCATTTCCAGTAGATGTATTGTAGAATTTTCCTATATATATATATATATATATATATATATATATATATATATATATATATATATATATATATATATATATATCATATACTTTTCCTTGTGAGCATATATATACTAGGAGTCCCATATTCGCATGCATATTGTATAAATTGAGTATAGTCAATCCTCACATTTTTGTCCCAACTCTCTTATGCTTACTATCACCCTTAGTATGTATATGTTTTCATGTACGTAAGTACATATATACGTATTCGCAACATTGCGTGTGAATAGTTATGAAATCATGAAATGTTCGCTGAGCGTATCGTAAGCCTTAGTTGTGTATTTATAGGTCTCTCTGACGACGTGATAGAGACAGGAGGGAGTGGAGCATTGTTTGCGCACTACGGAGTTGCAGGCAAGTATATCTTGCCTCATATTACTGTTTTTACATATACTTCTTTATGCTCTTGTTAGAGTGGACTTAGTTAGTTGAGTCCGGGAGTTGCCTCAGGCATAGTCGATGATGGCATCGACACTTAAGGTTACCTACTTGACTTACCTCTAGGCGACGTACCCTCAGTTGCGGAGTTGTTATTATAACTCCATTGACCATGACACGTGTTATGATACGGCACCGATTGAGATCAATTCATGGCACGTACTGACGTTCTCGACTGGCCATCAGTGCGAGTGGCACGTGTGACGGCACATATCGAGTAGTGATGGTTCTGGATAGCTGACTTTGCATTGAGATTGATGTTTGAGTCGTGGATACGACTTGTACATTCTGGAAGGGAAAGACAACCAGTAGGCATATGGGACAGATAGTTACATTATTAAGGGTAACCCGGTTATGGGCATTGATACCCGATTATGGGCCATACATACGCTAGGGGATACATCCGGCAGTGGCCACTAGCTGTGCGCTAGGTATGGTCGGGAAGTATACTAGTGCACCCTTTTGATCTTCGACTTGTTTCTCTATCTTCAAAAATTGGGAACTCAAAGATGAAGGAAACAATATGTTACTTCTCCTGTTTGAAAAACTTTTGGAACTTTTTATAACATTTGTGTAACGCAACGTTATAAAACATTGGCATATATATAACGTTTATATATAAAAAAATATTATAATAGGCCAAAAACTCATCAAATTTGTTATATTAAGCGATGCTTCTAAATCTTCATAGCACTTCTATATAAAACATTATAATAATATTTTTACATGTGCTATAAAATGGAATTGTTCTTGTAGTGGCCTCCTTAATGTTTAATGTTTAGATCCACCCTTGCTTGCATCACCCTTTCTTCATCCACTCTTGTTGGAGTGGATGGGGTTCCCAACCTATGTGGAGAATACCCCAGAGAGCGACGAACGCCATCCGTGTGTCGGAGAAGCTCGGGGATTGCATGGATCCTATTTTGGAACATATATGGTAATGAATTATATGATTGGATTTCCATATTTACTTTGATCATATATTTATGATTGGACCCTTCATATAGTAGCTTTCCATATTATTGGGTTTCTAATTATGGCAAGCCAATTATGATTGGATTTCCATTAAATATATTATTGATGAATATTGGAAGTTTCCATATATATTGGCCTTCTATGTATGGATTACCAAGGGCTTATAAAAGGGTGATGCATGCTAGTTGTAAAATTATCTCAAAACAAGAGTGCTTTACAATCTTTGAGAGGGAGAGAGAGGATTAAGGACTGTTGTGAAGAAGATATTGCTTCGAATAATTTTTCGGCATCTCTTGTTCTTCGGAGTCCACAATCAAAAAATTTCTTCTTTCAAGTAAGTTGTGGTGATCCGTGTTGGATCGGGAGGAGCTTGTAGAGGGTGTATTCTCTTTATCCCATTAGTGGAGGTTCTTCAAGATTGGACTCCGATCGTCCCGGGGTTTTTCCCGCAAGGGTTTTCTACGTCAAAAATCTTTGTGTCTACGATTGTGTTTGGTATTATTGGTTTGTGTGCTTTTGTTCGGTTCACTCGCAGGACTTTCTATTTTAGGAGAACAGTTTTCGTACTTCGTTCCCAACAGAGTGGTATCAGAGCTTTGGGTTCAAAGAAGTGTCAGGAGTTGACAGTTAAACCAAGAAGCAGAGATGGATGCGAAGTCGGTGCGCATGGTGAACCTGAACGGTACCAACTACCATTATTGGCGGAGCAAGATGAAGGATTTGCTGTTCGTCAAGAAGCTTTATCTTCCAGTATTTGCATCCGAGAAGCCCAGTGAAAAATTCGATGAGGACTGGAACTTCGAGCATATACAGGTGTGTAGGTACATGCGGCAGTTCATTGACGAGAACGTGTACAACTACGTTGCCAATATTTAGCATGCGAAGACGTTATAGGATAAGCTGGAATCGTTGTACGCGAAGAAGACCGGAGTAAATAAGCTGTTCCTGATCCGGATGATGATGTTTCTGCAGTACAAAGATAGGACGCCTATTATACAGATCACCTGATCCAGGGCGTGGTTGACTAGCTGTCTTCGATGGGAGTCAAGTTCGACGACGAGGTTCAGGGACTATGGCTGCTGTGTACTTTGCCAGACTCGTGGAAGACCGTACGAGTATCTATGATCGCTTCTGCTCCAGAAGGCGTGGCCAGTCTGGAGTTTGCCAAGAGCGGGATGCTGAACGAAGAGATGCAGAGACGTTCTTATGGCACTTTGTCCACATCCCACCACTCAGAGGCATTGGTTTCAGAGAGCCGCGGAAGGGACAAAAGCAGGAGTCCAGGTGGCGGCAGAGACAAGAGCAGTAGAAAATCTAAGGGTCGGTACGAGGACTCGAAGTGTTACTACTGTGGCAAGAAGGGTCACATCAAGCGGAACTGTTTCGCTTGGAAGAGAGAGAAAGAAGGGCGACAAGGGGAAGCAAGACGAGAACACTACAGCGATAGCCTCGATGCATGGAGGTGATGTGATCGTCGTAGGTGATGAGGTTATCACAAACCTCGCCTACGATGACAATTCTTGGCTGGTGGACTCAGGAGCTTCAGCACACGTATCTCACAACAGGGCACTATTTGCCACTTACGTGACATACGACTGTGGAGTGTTGAAGATGGGCAATAGAGATGTGTCGAAGGCAGTTGCCGTTGGAGATGTGCATTTGAGAACGAAGACGGATGCAGTTCTTGTTCTCAATGATGTTCATCATGTCCCTGATATCCGTTTCAACCTGGTATCGATTGGAAGGTTGGATGACGAGGGATTCTTCAGTCTCTTCAAAAATAGTCAGTGGAAGCTTTCCAGAGGTTCGATGGTGATTGCCAGAGGAAGCAATAAGTCCAATCTCTACTATATAAAGGGAAGCATAGGTGGTGAACGCAGTCAGTGATACATCTTCCGAGTTGTGGCTCAGGCGACTCGGCCATATCAGCGAGAAGGGGATGAGCTACTTGGTGAATAGGAAGGTGTTTCCAGGGCTCAAGTCTACAAAGTTGGAGAAGTGCACGCACTGCTTAGCTAGGAAGCAAAATAGGGTGTCTTTCCAAAGTCACCCAAGTTCAAGGAAGCCGACATTGCTCGAGTTGATTCACTCGGATGTCTGCAGTCCTCTGAAGGTAAAATCTATTGGTGGTGCTTCTTACTTTATAACTTTTATTGTTGACTATTCCATAAAGGTTTGGGTCAATGCCTTAAAGACCAAGGATCGGGTGCTGCCTACTTTCAAAGAGTTTCAGGCCTCTGTTGAAAGAGAGACGAGCAAGAAGTTATTGTGTGTTCGGTCCGACAACGGCGGTGAATACATTGGTCCTTTTTGATGCTTATTGCAAAGAGAAGGGGATACGACACCAGAAGACTCCGCCAAAGATACCTCAGCTCAATGGTGTAGCGGAGCGCATGAACAGGACACTGATGGAGAGGGTGCGGTATTTGCTGTCAGAAGCAAACTTGTCGGGCAGTTATTGGGGTGAGGCTCTTCTCACAACTGCTTATGTTATTAATTTTTCTCCTAGTGTTCCTTTGCATGGTGATGTGCCTGACAAAGTATGGTACGACAAAGAGCCGTCATACAATCACCTGCGGGCGTTTGGTTGTAAGGCCTTCGTGCATGTACCGAAGGACGAGAGGACCAAACTTGAGCTGAAGACGAGGCGATGCGTCTTTGTTGGCTACGGTCGGGATGAGTTTGGATATAGAATCTACGACCCGATGGGGAAAAAGATCTACAGAAGCAGGGACGTGGTTTTCGTCGAGGATCAGACCATGACCAACACTCAGGATTCCGAGACGCCTCCTGAGGCTGAGGAATTGCCTGAGTCAGAGTCATTTTGCTTCGAGCAGTTTCCAGAGGACATCACAGAGGATCCAATTATGGGAGAGCCAGTACATGGAGTTGCTCTCAACCTTGATCATCAGCCTGCTGATGGTGGTCAGGGTGTCCCTCAAGAGGATGAACATGTCGGAGAGGTAGTTCCTGAAGGGGAGGAGGCTGTCGGTATACAGCCAGCACCAGTGGCTCCACTGAGAAGGAGCGACAGAGAGCGTCGACCATCTACGAGATACTCACCGGGTGAGTATGTGCTATTGACTGACGGGAGAGAGCCCGAAAGTTTTACAGAGGCTATGGAAGACGAACACATGCAGGAGTGGATGGAGACTATGCATGAGGAGATGAGTTCCTTACACGCCAATTCCACTTATGAGCTGGTGCGGTTGCCAAAGGGCAAGAAGGCTTTGAAGAATCGAGGGGTGTTTATAGTGAAGCAGACGGATGATGCTACTCGCCCTCGATACAAAGTAAGGCTGGTAGTTAAAGGCAACGATCAGCGAATAGTCGTAGATTATGATGAGATCTGTTCGCCTGTCGTCAAGCATTCGTCTATTCGGGTGGTGCTAGCATTGGCAGCCAGTCTCAACTTGGAGGTCGAGTAGATGGGCGTGAAGACGGCATTCCTCCATGGTGACCTTGAGGAGGAGTTATACATGGAGCAGCCAGAGGGATTCTGTGAGAAAGGCAAGTCACATTTGGTCTGTCGGTTGAAAAAGAGCTTGTATGATCTAAGCAGGCTCCGAGGCAGTGGTACAGAAAGTTCGAGTCGTTTATGGGGGAGCATGGTTATGCATGGACGACGTCAGACCATTACGTATTTGTGAGGTACTTTGCCGAAGATAATTTCATCATTTTATTGCTCTATGTTGATGATATGCTATTAGTGGGTTGGAATGCCACTAGGGTAGCGGAGTTGAGGCGCCAACTGGGCGCGACCTTCTCTATGAAGGATTTGGATGCAGCAAAAACTATTCTTGGGATGGAGATCAGTTGAGAGAGAGAGTTTAAGCTGCTACACTTGTTCCAAAAGAAGTACATTCACCGAGTACTTCAGCGTTTCGGGATGGACGGATCGAAGAAAGTAAGTTGTCCCCTTGCGGCTCACTTTAAGTTCATTGAGGAGCAGTATCCATCTACCAAGGATGAAAAAGAAGATGTGGAGGGGTTTTTATATCCCTCAGCTGTGGGAAGCCTTATATATGTTATGGTGTGTACGAGGTCAGACATCGCTCATGCAATTGGCATAGTTAGCAGGTATCTTTCAAATCCTGGAAGGGTACATTGGAGTGCGGTCAAGTGGATTCTACGATACCTTCAGGGCACTGTCGATTGAAGACTTTCTTTTGGTGGTGACGAGCCGAAGCTGGTTGGGTATACTGAAGCTGATATGGTTGGAGATGTAGACTCGAGACGATCGACTTCGGGCTATGTGATGATGTTTGCCGGAGGAGCGGTATCGTGGCAGTCGCGGTTGCAGAAGTGTGTTGCCTTGTCGACGATGGAGGCGAAATACATTGAGGCGACGGAGAGTTACAAGGAGCTGCTATGGATGAAGAAGCTGTTGCAGGAAATGGGGCTGAAGCAAGAGCAGTATACTTTGTTTTACGACAGTCAGAGTGCTATTCACCTTGTGAAGAATCAGACCTTTCGTAGCCGGTCCAAGCACATCGAGACTCGGTATCATTGGATACGAGATGTGGTTGAGAAGAAGGACGCGATGCTTGAGAAGGTCCATACTGATGACAATGGAGCGGACATGCTCACGAAGGTTCTACCAAGGAAGAAGTTTGAGTACTGCCGGCGGATCGTCGGGATGACGAGTTCCTCCACCTAGTTGTGAAGGGAGAGATTTATTGGAGTGGGTGGGGTTCCCAACCTATGTGAAGAATATCCCGGAGAGCGACGAGCGCCATCCGTGTGTCGGAGAAGCTCGGAGAGTGCATGGATCATATTTTGGAACATATATATGGTAATTAAATATACGATTGGATTTTCATATTTACTTTGATCATATATTTATGATTGGACCCTTCATATAGTAGCTTTCCATATTATTGGGTTTTCAATTATGGCAAGCCAATTACGATTGGATTTTCCTTAAATATATGATTGATGCATATTGGAAGTTTTCATATATATTGGCCTTCCATGTATGGATTACCAAGGGCTTATAAAAGGGTGATGCATGCTAGTTGTAAAATCATCTCAAAACAAGAGTGATTTACAATCTTTGAGAGAGAGAGAGAGGATTAAGGACTATTGTGAAGGGGAGATTGCTTCGAATAATTTTTCGGCATCTCTTGTTCTTCGGAGTCCGCAATCAAAATTTTCTTCTTTCAAGTGAGTTGTGGTGATTCGTGTTGGATCGGGAGGAGCTTGTAGAGGATGTATTCTCTTTATTCCATTAGTGGAGGTTCTTCAGGGTTGGACTCCGATTGTCCCGTGGTTTTTCTCGCAAGGGTTTTCTATGTCAAAAATCTTTGTGTCTGCGATTGTGTTTGGCGTTTTTGGTTTGTGTGTTTTTACTCGGTTTTCTTGCAGGACTTTCTGGTTTGGGGGAGCGATTTTCGCACTTCGTTTTCAACAACTCTCTCGTCTCCTACACCCCTTAATGTTGTCGTTAACGCTCCTTCCCTCCATTCATCTTCCTTGTCGCTTGCAACCTCTCTGAAGTTGCATTCCCTCACCCCCTCCACCTCCATTCGTGGTCACCATGTCCCCCATCCTTAGTTTGCAAGGCAGACAAATTCATTTCTTTTTGTCATCCACATTTGCAAAACAAATCATAATTGATCCTATTAACTTGAAAAATAGATTATAATTTATGGTATTAACTTGTAAAAGGGGAGTTAATGGTAGAAATTTACAAAATGTTAAAGCTCATGCCTTCACCCCCATGCACCCCCATCCTCTGCAAATCAATATATCCCAGTTATGTACATGTTATGCACACATATATTGATTCAATCAGCAATAATTTGAACAACAGGTTGCTTAGTCAATGGATTTTGGTCCAATTAACTATTGCTTACTTAGTCCACAATTCCAATTTTGTTCCATAGACTTATATTTGTCATTCCTCACTTCGATCAGCTACAACTAGTTTTTCTATTTATTCCTCAATTGACAACAATATCAGACTTCTAATGCACATGCCTAAAATATAAAGCATTTTCTAGTCTCTTGAATGAACTATATTGAATCCCTTTTCCACATCAATAGTTTCTCTCCCATGTTTGTACATAACATGTTCAAATATTAAACTACACTAGCAACCAAAATGTTCATGTTTAAACAAGATGCAAACTATGGCACCCTTGTCACTTTCCTCTTAGGAATATATGCTTTCTTGGCTACCAAGTACCGAACGGCTACTTTTGTTGGGCATTGGCATCATCTTCCAAAGAAATGTCTCCAAAATGCTTCCTCAACTTTTCTATATATTGCTCCACATCTCTCTCTCTCTCTCTCTCTCTCTCTCTCTCTCTCTCTCACCACATTTGTTTCCCTCTCCCTTCCCTCCCCCTCTCTCTCTCTCTCTCTCGAGCACTCCAATTCTCCATGCACGTGAAGAAGTAGCAGGTGACACCAAACCCTAACCCTAATTCTCAGTCATTCTCTCTCTTCCCACTACAACTCAATAGTATAGAGCAATGAAGGCTGAGCTTAAAGGAGCCTTCCACCTCTCTCTCCCAAGCCCTAGCCACTTCAGCCATCTCCCTCAGCCGCTGCCGATGTCATCGACTTCCCCTCTCTCCCTCGATGCCTCCTGCATCGAGAAGCTCCTCCTGCACTGCTCCGCCGCGCTCGAGAACAACGACACCACCCTGGCCCAGCAAGTAATGTGGGTCCTCCAGAACGTTGCTGCCTCCGACGGTGGTCCCAACCAGCGCCTTGCCTCCTGGTTCCTCAAGGTCCTCGTCGCTCGCACCTCCCAGATCAGTCCCGGCATCGCACTGTCCTCCACGGGCCCTATCCGCTCAATGACGGTCACCGAGCTAGCAGGCTACGTCGACCTCACGCCATGGCATCGATTCGGCTTCTCGGCCTCCAACGGGACAATCCTCCATGCCGTCCAGGGCCGGAAGAAAATCCACATCATCGACTTTGGCGTCACGCACTGCATGCAGTGGCCTACGCTCATCGACGCGCTCGCCAAGCGTCCAGGAGGCCCTCCGTCTCTCCTTCGCATCACCGTCCCTTCGGGGAGGCCTCCCGTGCCCCCTAACCTGAATGTTCCAACCGAGGCGATCGGCCTCCGGCTAGCCAATTTTGCACGGTCAAGAGATATCCCCTTCGACTTCCGCATTGTCAAGTCGGCAACGCCGTCTAGCTATCTCCAAGAATTGGCTTCCGGGCTACTACTGACCCCTTCTTCCCTAAACCTCCGCGACGACGAAGCCCTGGTGATCAACTGTCAGAGCTGGCTACGGTACCTACCATCAGACAACAAGGACTATTTCCTGGAATCGATTCGGAAGCTCAACCCTCTCATCGTCACGATCACGGATGAGGACACGGACCTCGACTGTCCGAGCCTGACCACAAGGACCATGTCATGCTTCAACTACTTCTGGATACCATTCGACGCGCTGGAGACGTTCCTGCCCAAGGACAGCCCACAGAGGGCGGAGTACGAGGCTGACATCGGGCAGAAGATCGAGAACATCGTGGGGTACGACGACGAGCGGAGGATCGAGAGGCTCGAGTCAAGGGCACGGACTGCTCAACGAGCGAGCAAGGCCGGATTCGTGAGCCTGCCGTTCGCGGAGGAGACGGTAAGGCAGGTGAAGGAGCTACTCGATGAGCACGCGAGCGGGTGGGGGATGAAGAGGGAGGAGGACATGCTGGTGCTGACATGGAAGGGGCACAGCTCGGTTTTCACCACGGCGTGGGTGGATCCGGCCGTCCAGGGATTGGATGACTAGCTAGTCAGGTCTTGCAATTGATGGAATTAATGTTGAGAAAGAAAAAAATACTATTTGACTCCGAAAAAATTTGGATGATACATATTCTATTATGTGACATATAACGTTATTGCTGACATGACAGCTGACATGAAAAATTTTAATATTAAAATTAAGTTTGACATTAATACTAAATTAACATGATAATTAGCATGAAGATTAATCTTAACATTAAAATTAATATTAACATTAATATTAACTTAAAAAAAAAAATTGGAGTAATTAATTTTTTGGATTAAAATTTGTCATATCAGCTGTTATGTTAATTGTCATGTCAGATGCCACGTAATGGGAGATGCCATTACTGAAATATTTTGAAAGTAAAATAGCATAATTGTTAAAAAATTTGGAGAGAGAAATAGTTAGTTGCAAATTTGCTAACATTCATGAATCAGCTGGAGGAGAGGGATGTGTGTATAATATATAAACATAGATATATGGTTTAAATATATTTTGGCAAAATAGTTGAAAATGATTATCGAGAATGTTGGTCAAGGCTTTTTTTCAAAATAAAATTCTTGTATTGTCATTTTTTGACATGAAATGTCTTACCAATTTTGTTGGAATAATATAATTACTTAATTCTCAACCATCCTGGCAACTCTGGGCTCTAATGACATGGACTTGAAAGTGGTATGAGATCTACTCATCAAATCTCCTCTTGCATGCTAGATAGGGCTCTAATCCAGACGTCGACCAAAAATACTCAACCCAAAGTATTAAGAAAATATAAAATTAGAGAATTTACTAAGAAACTGTTTGGTTCGACGAAATTGAGCGAAGTAAAAAAATTTGGGAAGTAAAAAAGTTTACGTAAGTATTGTGTATGCACGTCATGCATATGCATATTTTATGAGTTCCTTCTTTTAGATAGTTGTTGAAGTGAGTTGGAAATTGTAATTTTTTGTATTTTTTTATTTGGATGGTTGTTGAAGTGGTAGAAGCGATATAATTTTTCACTTTTGAATAGGGTGAGGTTAACCAAACTATTCTTATAGTTTTTTTGGGTATGGATTAACTATTATTATTATTATTATTATTATTATTATTATTATTATTATTTTTATTATTATTATTAATATTATAGAAAATTTTACACAGGGGGATGAACTTTAGTGTATTTACGACAAAGGGGATAACTTTAGGAGAATTACAAAAAGAATGATGAGATGACATTAGAGATGGCGCCACAAGACATTCCCAAAGGGCCCCCTTCTTGGCGACATTAGAGATGGCGCCAGGCCCCCCTTCCCCCCCCCCCCCCCCCCCCCCCCTCCCACACACACACACACACACACGGCTGTAGCATTTTCCTCTCCCCCACCCCACCTAGGCGACATTAGAGATGGCACCAAGCCCCCCCCCCCCCCCCTGGCGCCATCATTGATGTCGCCCCATGCTTGACACCCCCCCCAGGTGCCATTTGTCTTGTCGCCATAATTTCTTCGTCAGCTTTTTTTTTCAAACCTACTCGACGACATATAAGATTTCGTCGAAGAATCCAACGTTTGATTTTTTTTTTTTTACAACGGTCACATTTATATCCGTTTGAGAGTGAACCTATATATATGGTAGATGTGAGAGAATTTCATTCCCACGTCACACTTTATATTCTTCTTCACTCTACATTCTTCAATATTTTCTTCAGATTAGAAGTTCTACTTTTTTTTTTGATATGGATCAAAGCCGAAGAATATTGTGCTCACACATGGAGGTGCAGTAAATGGGCTATCATATGAAGGAGATTTTACACAACTTCTTTTAACCGATCGTAGTAGTACATTACATAGTTTACGCACTTTGATTGTTAACTATTTTTCTATTCGATATGAATTTATATTAAGACATGTTTTCGTTTCTCATTGTTTGTTAATAGATTCTGATCAGGCATGAAATTTTGTTCTTGAAGTTAATTTGCAATCGCCGTTTATAAGTATTTTTGTTACTCAAGTTGCACCACCACTTGAAATTTTTTTACGTCCACATATCTCTAATTATCAAGTGGGTGCTAGTTCTTCTCGACAACTTCCATCTCATGAAGAAGAATAAGCACTAGATCTAGCTAGTAATGATGATTTTGATGATTTTCAAACTATTGAAAATAGTGACGATTTAATTGAAAATATAGATGATAATTTTGATGATGCTGTTAGTAATGGTAGCACTCATGAATTATTTGTCGGACAATAATTTGCTAGCCAGCTTGAGTTTAGAAATTTCATAAGTAATATAGCAATTGAACACAGCTTTACATGTTCAACTAGTGATATGAACAATTCAAAGAAAATTATTTATACTTGTGATCAAACAAATTGTAATTGGAGAGTATATGCTAGACCCCTTGGCACAGAAAAAATATTTTTCATTAGTACATTAAAAAGTCGACATTCATGTTTAAGTGGACTGACAACAGGATGTCACGTCCCAGAACCAGAATACTGGAGATCGGGGGACAAAACAAAGCCAGCTACGTATATCAGAGTACTCCAATACCCCGAGATATGGTCAAAGCTGTCTAGAAGACAAGTGGGTGGACTCTAGCATGCCACTGACGACTCCTAAGGTCGAACAAATCCTATCTCAATCCAATCAACATAAGAAGCAATAAAGAGTAAATCATATATGAGATGGGTAAGGCGTCCCAAACACAAGTACATACATAATCATGAAAGCTGACATAATAAAAGATATATCAACTAACTATACAAATGGTACGTAAATGTACAACTAGCAGCTGTCCAGAATATACATCCACGTCGTACTGAGACGGAGGGAACAAAACACAGAAACAAGGACTAACATATGTCCTTGGCTAAAACACCACAAAATAAAAGTGCAAGATAAAGTAGGAAATAAAGGTAACCCACTCGCTAATCCATGTCGGTCCTCTGAGTGCGAACCATCCGGAGGAGAAAACGGTAGATCCTCGTAATCAACTATGGAACCTGGCCATACAAAACCAGTAGGGTCAGACCCCAAATAGCAAGTACCACAAGGAAGGCTCGAGGTGAACGACAAAGCCCAACAATAACACAACAACAGAAATAAATAAATATGGGTCGAGACTAGTGCGGTACCAATGCACGTATCTCGAGAATATAAATGACTGAATAAAAATACTAAACCATATAGCAATATAGAACAATAAGCCAATGAGCAACAAGGGACTTAGAAACTACTAGAAATCGGAGCCACAACCTTTAAACCAAATAAGGACCAGGGTTGCAGATCTTTTTCCTAGCAGAACTTAGCATCTAGCCACTCATCGATATAAGAGCATATAAAGTAACGCACAACCAAAAGTGCACGGCCAATCATTACATACGACTTGCTATCATTAACTAGCTAGGGTTATCACAATCCTAATTACTAGTATGCAAGTTGAAAATTTTCGCAACTACCTGACTGTAGATACCCGGATGTCCATGGGTACGAGTAGTACATCTATTGCCCAACAAGACTGCTGGCAGATGAAACGTGTCTTGACTTGTAACATGAACAACCATGTCATATACTTGTAAAAGAAATCATATAACTGACTGTGCCGTAACCCGGCACGACATGTGACTCGATCATGTATCAATACGCGCAAACTTGGTAGGTCATGGAGCCCTTCCCTAGCAGGGTTGAGCCATGCCTCATTGGGCCCTTGGAGCTCGGGGTTGGTAGTGCGAATTTTCGCCTACAATGATCTACTTGAATTTACTAGTCATTTACCTTATCATATTCATGTCAAGTTCTTAAGTCGTGGACACTCAAGAATTTTCTAAGATGACGTGTGTTATGTACGAGTAATTCGTAAGTTATCACTTATGAACATCCCCATACTAACATCACGTGATACACGGAACAATAATCACACTCGATTGTCCAGTGCCAAGATGCAATAGATTAACATTTATCAAGCTATATCCACGGTGTCAAGAAAGAACATGTACTTATATCTCGGGTCTAGAAATTAATAAAAAAAATAAGTCATTAGTGCGCTACTACGAGCCACTATCAAGAATCTGGATATGTACAAAAATCATGAGTACGCCATGACAGGCTACTATCAATCAATGTACAGCTAGACAATAAATGTACTTGACATAAAATTGGAAAAGTCACCGGCAATACATATCATGGCATGTAAGAAGAAATCAATAGGGAAACATATCATGGCATGTGGGAAGAAATTAATAAAGATAAGTACATGACATAAAATAATTTATGAAAATATATTAGTGTCAAGTGTATATAAGGTGTACAATCATTCTCTAACTATACAAGGTCATCTAATCATGTTAAGAGTCCATTACAATCGAGAAAATATCAAAAACGGACAAAAATGGGCAAAAACAGCTAACGGTCTGTGCATCCTCGACTGTCCTGACGATAGCTAATCCTGCTGGTTTTCTCCAGTCTGATGCTGATACTGCACAAATCTCTGCTGCTGATGCTGTATGAATCGCTGCTGCTGAGAAACCGAAACGAAGGAAAAAGTCTCTGTACAGACGGAGGTGCACCTCCAATGTAGCAGAAATGCCAACCTGAGTCGGCACAACAGAAGCTGCAGTCTCGAGGCCCTGATGAACAGGACGAGAGGTGACTAGCCTCTCGATAGTATCCCCCGAACCGAAGCGATGAGATCGTGCCTTCATAATCATCATAAAGATAGATCAAAACAAGAAACAATTTCTAAGAATGACGCAAAATTTCAAAGAAGGGCAGTTTGTATTCAAGGGAAAACAATAAGCAGCAAATTTAGATAAAGGGATCTGATAAGGAGTTTTTCCTAATGTGATTGAGTACCTTCAAAATATCCTAATCCTACTGCAGGCTGTAGTGATACTCTAGTTCGAATACCACTACATAAACTCGACCTACATGGGCCACCACTAAAAATGTGTCACGACCCGCACCCTAGAGTAAGGGCACGAGAACGTAACAACGCCCAGCCTACGCCGCAGTGTCGGCGGTAGAACGCTGTCCTAGGTCTCATGCATCTAACAGTATAAGGCTAAGCAGTTTATACTCCCCGATTGGGGGGTGATATGGCAGAATGTAAACTCAATCACATCTAAGGTAGAGCATAATGGTAGATAGATAAAGCATGAAATTCAAAGAGGTACAGCAGATAGAAGTCTAAGTGTCTAAGATACAAACTCAAAAAACATCTCAAAGCTCAATACAATAATCCATAGAATAAATACAACTCAATACAACTGAAATAACTAACTATACAACCTCTACTGTGTCTCCTCTAGGCTAGCAGGCAACCTTCAGGCTATCTGTAAAATTTATCAACAGGTCCAGTCAGAACAGGAACGAGTACAACTCATCAAGAAAACCCAAGTAAATGACAAAGAACTATAAAACAGTTATAGACAGTTATATTGATGAATATGGCAGTTTATGTTAAGGTGATGGTAAGAAGACAGATAAAGTGCAAGGAAAGAAAATAACTAAACAAGAGAAGAATCACAGAAATGAAGACTGTAAAAATAGAACTAGCTGAACCAGGGTAATATGATGTAAAGTCCAGACAGCAATGTAGACAAGTATAACTCCAATGTAAGTCCAGTACAAGATGAATCTAATACAAGATGAATCCAGTAAGGGACGATTTTAGTTATAGTGATCAAAGATTCCAGGGTGAGTCCAGCCTATACTCTAGCAGTGTGTTTTAAAATACCGAGTTCGACATGTAAACGGCTGTAGGTAATCAGACACATCCCTCACTAATCAGGCGAGAGATGGCTATGCTTCCAGTAGATTCCAGTTAGCAGATTCCAGATTGGGGTATGTCTACATGTCTTACTCTAGTATTTCCCCTCCCAGCAAGTGAATCCAGAATTCCGACACAATGATTCAAGATGAGTCCAGCCAAAATATAATGATACCAGTAAATGATTCCAGTTAAATGATTCCAGTAGGTGATTCCAGTAATAGAGATGATACCAGTAATAGAGGTCAGAAAATAAAAGTGTGTCATATACATAAATCCAGAAATATCCACACGTGTTGTAACAGAGAATCGCATACAACTAACTAGAACTGAAGTACAGTAATTGACAAGTAAATGAGAAAACTATCAGAGAATGTACTCGCCTGATGTCTGAATGTCCAAAGTAAATATACTGTCCAATGAGAGGTGTCTGGCTCCTAATCAGAACAGCACAAGTCACAAACAAGTCCAAAATGACAATATGAAGTTCTACTATGCATTCTACATGATTCTAGGTCAATCTAGACCAAAGTCAACTCTTGGTCAACTTGGTCAACTGCACTAGTCAAACTAGGTCAAACTAGGTCATGTCCTAACCCAGCAAGTCTTACTAGGCCTAACCAAGACTATCCTAGCAAGCACACATCAATACAAGGCTATACAAGCCAACATACACCCAACTCTATATAGTATACAATTATTCAATACTCAAATAGGCAAGAATTCACATTGGACATACACTAGGTAATCTACTACTTTAAGCTATATATGTCTACACATATATACATATGCATATATTGGTATTCAATATTAGGTCTATAATCATGGCATTTCAAATGGTTATATAAACTTATATATTACAACACAATATGCTAACATATATATAAGATACATACATAGCTAAGTTAACTGTATTCATAAATACTTATTTAAGAGGCTATGTGTGTGTATGTGAACATGGCAAAGGGACAAGTGAGGGTTAAATGGGCATACATAGTGTATACATATCAAAGAGTGTCAAAGTGTAAGTGAACAAAGTGTCAAGTGTGATAGTGTCAACATAGTGTAAGGGGTACATGAGGTAATATAGGATTTGTGTTAACATAGAACATTACATCTCATTAACATGTATATTGCATACATTACATCTATTATTATATTACATTCATGCTTGCATTCATTCATCATTCATTTATTCTCTTGTACCACTATATGCACCATACATTACATACTATGGAACCTACATATTCATTACAAGCCATACTTATACATGCTTACATTAGATAGGATACTTACACCTCATACATCATTTATTTAAACATTTACTCATGCTTGCATTCTCTATTTAATTATATAATATATATATACATTAACATGGGTTAAAATCAAATAGAATATTATATTGCACACAAGGGTGCACAAAATGCATATGTCGAATAGTAACTCCTACTAATAATTAATACTGTACCATCTCAGCATGAATTAAAATCTAGGATTAAAGTATGTTATAGATCTATGTGTTAGCTTTTCGAAACTTTAAACGGATCGCGTTTTTGTTTCCGGAAACTCCCGGAATCGAGAAAACACCGAGAACGCGTTTGTCTTTCGTACAGCTGACACTCAAATAATTTTCCAGAAAGTTACAGAAAGAATTAGGCCTATCAATATATGTTTTTGGAAAGCTAACTTCAATACGCTTCTTTTAAAAAAAACGGGAGATTAAACCGAGCTTTGAGCTAGAAGTTATGACATTTCTAAGTTAGGGCTGAAATTAAAAACGTGGATAAAAATCATGACGGATTTGGGTAGTTTAAGACAAAAGAACACCAGTATGTAACATAATATATCAAGAACTCACTCTCTACACTAATTTATATATATGAGACACTATAGAACACATTTTCAATACAAAAATATGAGATTAAACACGTAATAATTCATTCATACATAACAACAACACATAGTGTGTCCAAATTTGGGGTTTTCCCACATGGACACAACCACAACACAAAGGACACTCCTATGACCTCCAAATGGACACAAAATGGACACAAATGGAGATACAACCATGGGGGTCATTCCTATGGATTCAAAATAGACCTATATGTATGAGAAAATAAAAATAAGAAGGGATTTATACCTCCCGGTAGATCGAATCGAAGAAAAGCCTTCCTGGAGCGACACCGACACGTAGAGATTCCAAAAGGACACGAACGAGCTCCGAATCCTCCCAAACTTGGGTAGCTTCCTCCTTGGATAGAATGGAGAAGGAAAAAAGAAGATTTGGTGGCAAAATGGAAGGATTTGGTGGAGAAATGGAAGGATTTGGTGGAGAAATTGCTAGGGATTGCTCTCTAGAAATTTGGGAAAGAACAAGAGAGAGAGTGTGGATGACAATAATGAAATGAACTTGAGCCTATCCTCTCCCAAAGTGGCTGGCCATATGGGGCTATTTGTCCTATTATGGTAAGGTCCAAAATGCCCCAACTAACCTATTCTATTAGTATTAGGAAAGGGCTAATTGGTTGGGGCTAAATTAGTCATTCTAAAGTCTCTAATCACACTAACCTTATCCATAATAATTAGTCTAACCTCTAACTAAAATATTTCTATCATGTGGACTAAAATTAATATCATGTGGGCCATGCCTAACTAGTTTGTGGGTCCCACTAGAGTCAAACTACCCCCGGGTCCCCGTTTCAAGTCGGATTGAGCTGAAATTCGAACCCGACTCAAATAATCCCAAAAAAATATCATAAATAATAAAATAAATTTCAAAAAAATTTCAAAAATACAAAATAAGAAAAATATTCCTGTTCCTGAAAACTGGGGATGACAAATTCCTCGAAATTAAAACCAAACAATAGTAAAATGTCAAAATCACAAGTCATAATTTTAAATAGTTTAAAAATGATTAAAAATCACCAAAAATCATAATATGAAATAATAATCAATAAATAATAATGATAATTACAAAATTTCAAAATTACCCTCATCTGGAAAACTGGGTGTTACAATCCTACCCACCTTATAAAAATTTCGTCCTCGAAATTAAGATGATCGCACCCCCTTTTAGGTCAAACATAATCAAGGGTCAATCACTAGTCAATTTCTCAACATCCAAGTACTTGGTCAACAACTGGTCAACTTCTTAGGGTTTTACCTATGCTAGCTATCTAGGTGTCGACAACTAGAATTTAGCAAAAGAAAAACTCTATAATAGACTAGCTCTTAACTTCCCAATCCTATCAAGTCACCTATAACTAAATACCTACAAGCTAAGCACATGAATACCAAATACCACATATATATATTTGCTCAAGAACAACAACCCATCACATATATCCTAAGTATATCATCTATATATATATATACATGACTGATCAACCAAGGGTTAAGGCAGACTAAACTTATAAGGGTCTGAAACAATGCTTAGAACTAGGCTAAGGATGAATGGTCTGAATCAAGGGGACATGGTATCTAGTGAAGGGTCTGCACACTACCTATAAAGGTGATCAACACAAAGGAACTCAACACGAAGAGAACTTAACTAAAATGGAAAACTGAACCAAGTATAGGCTAAACAACATGTTTATAACCCTATACAACAATGGCCTATAGATACCAACTAACCTATATCCCATATGCCAATATCATATGCAATCTATCTATGCAAATAGACCTCTTGGTCTTAGGTAAAACTACAACTATACTCAAAGGCAGGCTCTGGTCATGGGTGCCTCACTGGAAAAGGTAAGGGAAAGTAGTAATAATTATCAAGGCTGTAAGGCATACTAACATCCTATGTGTAACTGGTTGGTATTATAGATAACAGGAGAATTATCTGCAATGGGTTACTATTCTAACACCAATGCTAACTATCACCTCTAGGGTACAAACACTCTACAAGTCATCATACCATTATACTATGAAGAAACTACCCATGAAAAAGCTCTACAAAACTAAATATCCCTACTTCTAAGTCATTTATAACAATCAAAAGGGTATGATGTTTAAACCTTCTCAAGATACAATCTGTTAATCATATGCGTCTGTCCAAAATTATGTTGTCCAGAGTCTTCATCATGCTAGTGAGCAAGACTACGATAATCACAGAGTCCTTGACTAAGGTACGTACCTCTAGGTTTATGGTATTTAAAATTTTTGCACTGCCGCATGCGACGGCAAAAACCTTAAATTCCCATACCCGAGAATACATCCAAAATTTGACTACATGTCCTCACTATGCCAACTAACACGACTATCGAGGATTCTAGATTCCATGATTTAGACGACCTAGCCCATATGATTTTCTTAGAAGAAAAACAAACACAACAAAAGAGTAACATGACAAAATTAATCAATCAACAAGGAACAGATGAATCGGATTTCAAGGTAATTATAAAAGACAATTGCGGGAATGGAATTGAGAAGAACGGAACTTGCAGCAAGATCTCCAACGGTCTGTGCATCCTCGACTGTCCTGACGATAGCTAACCCTGCTGGTTTTCTCCAGTCTGATGCTGATACTGCACAAATCTCTGCTGCTGATGCTGTATGAATCGCTGCTGCTGAGAGAAACCGAAACAAAGGAAAAAGTCTCTGTACAGACGGAGATGCACCTCAAATATAGCAGAAACGCCAACCTGAGTCGGCACAATAGAAGCTGCGATCTCGAGGCCCTGATGAACAGGACGAGAGGTGACTAGCCTCTCGATAGTATCCCCCGAACCGAAGCGATGAGATCGTGCCTTCATAATCATCATAAAGATAGATCAAAACAAGAAACAATTTCTAAGAATGAAGCAAAATTTCAAAGAAGGGCAGTTTGTATTCAAGGGAAAAATAATAAGCAGCAAATTTAGATAAAGGGATCTGATAAGGAGTTTTTCCTAATGTGATTGAGTACCTTCAAAATATCCTAATCCTACTGCAGGCTGTAGTGATACTCTAGTTCGAATACCACTACATAAACTCGACCTGCATGGGCCACCACTAAAAATGTGTCACGACCCGCACCCTAGAGTAAGGGCACGAGAACGTAACAACGTCCAGCCTACGCCGCAATGTCGGCGGTAGAACGCTGTCCTAGGTCTCATGCATCTAACAGTATAAGGCTAAGCAGTTTATACTCCCCGATTGGGGGTGACATGGCAGAATGTAAACTCAATCACATCTAAGGTAGAGCATAATGGTAGATAGATAAAGCATGAAATCCAAAGAGATACAGCAGATAGAAGTCTAAGTGTCTAAGATACAAACTCAGAAAACATCTCAAAGCTCAATACAGTAATCCATAGAATAAATACAACTCAATACAACTAAAATAACTAACTATACAACCTCTACTGTGTCTCCTCTAGGCTAGCAGTCAACCTCCAGGCTATCTGTAAAATTTATCAACAGGTCCAGTCAGAACAGAAACGAGTACAACTCATCAAGAAAACCCAAGTAAATGACAAAAAACTATAAAACAGTTATAGACAGTTGTATTGATGAATATAGCAGTTTATGTTAAGGTGATGGTAAGAAGACAGATAAAGTGCAAGGAAAGAAAATAACTAAACAAGAGAAGAATCATAGCAATGAAGACAGTAAAAATAGAACTAGCTGAATCAGGGTAATATGATGTAAAGTCCAGACAGCAATGTAGACAAGTGTAACTCCAATGTAAGTCCAGTACAAGATGAATCTAATACAAGATGAATCCAGTAAGGGATGATTCCAGTTATAGTGATCAAAGATTCCAGGGTGAGTCCAGCCTATACTCTAGCAGTGTGTTTTAAAATACCGAGTTCGACATGTAAACGGCTGTAGGTAATCAGACACATCCCTCACTGATCAGGCGAGAGATGGCTATGCTTCCAGTAGATTCCAGTTAGCAGATTCCAGATTGGGGTATGTCTACATATCTTACTCTAGTATTTCTTCTTCCAGCAAATGAATCCAGAATTCTGACACAATGATTCAAGATGAGTCCAGCCAAAATATAATGATACCAGTAAATGATTCCAGTTAAATGATTCCAGTTAAATAATTCCAGTAGGTGATTCCAGTAATAGAGATGATACAGTAATAGAGGCCAAAAAATAAAAGTGTGTCGTATACATGAATCCAGAAATATTCACACGTGTTGTAACAGAGAATCGCATACAACTAACTAGAACTGAAGTACAGTAATTGACAAGTAAATGAGAAAACTATCAGAGAATGTACTCGCCTGATGTCTGAATGTCCAAAGTAAATATACTGTCCAATGAGAGGTGTCTGGCTCCTAATCAGAACAGCACAAGTCATAAACAAGTCCAAAATGACAATATGAAGTTCTACTATGCATTCTACATGATTCTAGGTCAATCTAGACCAAAGTCAACTCTTGGTCAACTTGGTCAACTGCACTAGTCAAACTAGGTCAAACTAGGTCATGTCCTAACCCAGCAAGTCTTACTAGGCCTAACCAAGACTATCCTAGCAAGCAAATATCAATACAAGGCTATACAAGCCAACATACACCCAACTCTATATAGCATGCAATTATTCAATACTCAAATAGGCAAGAATTCACATTGGATATACACTAGGTAATCTACTACTTTAAGCTATATATGTCTACACATATATACATATGCATATATTGGTATTCAACATTAGGTCTATAATCATGGCATTTCAAATGGTTATATAAACTTATATATTACAACACAATATGCTAACATATATATAATATACATACATAGCTAAGTTAACTGTATTCATAAATACTTATTTAAGAGGCTATGTGTGTGTATGTGAACATGGCAAAGGGGCAAGTGAGGGTTAAATGGGCATACATAGTGTATACATATCAAAGAGTGTCAAAGTGTAAGTGAACAAAGTGTCAAGTGTGATAGTGTCAACATAGTGCAAGGGGTACATGAGGTAATATAGGATTTGTGTTAACATAGAACATTATATCTCATTAACTTGTATATTGCATACATTACATCTATTATTACATTACATTCATTCTTGCATTCATTCATCATTCATTTATTCTCCTGTACCACTATATGCACCATACATTACATACAATGGAACCTACATATTCATTACAAGCCATACTTATACATGCTTACATTAGATAGGATACTTACACCTCATACATCATTTATTTAAACATTTACTCATGCTTGCATTCTCTATTTAATTACATAATATATATACATTAACATGGGTTAAAATCAAATAGAATATTATATTACACACAAGGGTGCACAAAATGCATATGCCGAATAGTAACTCCTACTAATAATTAATACTGTACTATCTCAGCATGAATTAAAATCTAGGATTAAAGTATGTTATAGATCTATGTGTTAGCTTTCCGAAACTTCAAACGGATCACGTTTTCGTTTCCGGAAACTCCCGGAATCGCGAAAACACCGAGAACACGTTTGTCTTTCGTACAGCTGACACTCAAATAATTTTCCAGAAAGTTACAGAAAGAATTAGGCCTATTAATACATGTTTTTGGAAAGCTAACTTCAATACGCTTCTTTTAAAAAAAATGGGAGATTAAACCGAGCTTTGAGCTAGAAGTTATGACATTTCTAAGTTAGGGCTGAAATTAAAAACGTGGATAAAAATCATGACGGATTTGGGTAGTTTGAGACAAAAGAACACAAGTATATAACATAATATATCAAGAACTCACTCTCTACACTAATTTATATATATGAGACACTATAGAACACATTTCCAATACAAAAATATGAGATTAAACACGTAATAATTCATTCATACATAACAACAACACATAGTGTGTCCAAATTTGGGGTTTTCCCACATGGACACAACCACAACACAAAGGACACTCCTATGACCTCCAAATGGACACGAAATGGACATAAATAGAGATACAACCATGGGGGTCCTTCCTATGGGTTCAAAATAGACCTATATGCATGAAGAAATGAAAATGAGAAGGGATTTATACCTCCCGGTAGATCGAATCGAAGAAAAGCCTTCCCGGAGCGACACCGACACGTAGAGATTCCAAAAGGACACGAACGAGCTCCGAATCCCCCCAAACTTGGGTAGCTTTCTCCTTGGATAGAATGGAGAAGGAAAGAAGAAGATTTGGTGGCAAAATGGAAGGATTTGGTGGAGAAATGGAAGGATTTGGTGGAGAAATTGCTAGGGATTGCTCTCTAGAAATTTGGGGAAGAACAAGAGAGAGAGTGTGGATGACAATAATGAAATGAACTTGAGCCTATCCTCTCCCAAAGTGGCTGGCCATATGGGGCTATTTGTCCTATTATGGTAAGGTCCAAAATGCCCCCACTAACATATTCTATTAGTATTAGGAAAGGGCTAATTGGTTGGGGCTAAATTGGTCATTCTAAAGTCTCTAATCACACTAACCTTTTCCATAATAATTAGTCTAACCTCTAACTAAAATATTTCTATCATGTGGATTAAAATTAATATCATGTGGGCCATGCCTAACTAGTTTGTGGGTCCCACTAGAGTCAAACTACCCCCGGGTCCCCGTTTCAAGTCGGATTGAGCTGAAATTCGAACCCGACTCAAATAATCCCAAAACTATATCATAAATAATAAAATATATTTCAAAAATATTTCAAAAATACAAAATGACAAAAATATCCCTGTTCCTGAAAACTGGGGATGACAAATTCCTCGAAATTAAAACCAAACAATAGTAAAATGTCAAAATCACAAGTCATAATTTTAAATAGTTTAAAAATGATTAAAAATCACCAAAAATCATAATATGAAATAATAATCAATAAATAATAATGATAATTACAAAATTTCAAAATTACTCTCATCTGAAAAACTGGGTGTTACAAAAAGAAAACATCCCGTGTACATGTGATATTTGAGATAAAGAATTTAAATAAATGCAAAAAATAATAAATACATACATATATAATACAAGAAAATGAGGCATACGGAATAATATACCCCTGAGTCAGTTGAGTAGGGATTCGTCCTCGCTTTCTTATACGCTGACTCATAAAGTGGACAAGGGTCAAGTTTCGAAGTAATTTAATACAACAAAAATACCTTTTAATGACGGCTAAAAAGCGTCATTAATTACAAACCATGATGCTTTTTTTTCAATCCAATCCTTATGAAAACGGGTGTTATAAATATTTTTAAAAGCGATATAAATAATTCTTCCAAAACCGTCATTAATAGGTTGAATTTTTGCTACGGTTTATTTTCAAAGCGTTATGAATAGATGATCTGTATATGATCATTGTATCACATTTATAACGCTCTATACTGCATGTTATATATTACATTCCAAACACTGCTCAATTTAATTCAAAAACAACCACTTTGAACCATATTCATAACAAAATATTGAAATGTAATATAAAGTACCATTCTCTATTTCAGTGTCTCAAAATAGGGTACATCAACATCTCACAGATATAGAGTACTTAAGCTAGCTACATTTTATTGTCTCAAAATAGAGTACTTTAGCTACCATTCTACATTTCTCCATCTCTATTTCATTGGTGACTTGAATGTATACAAGAGTAACTGTTGACAACAACCTGAATGATAGCAGGATCAGTGTGTAGAGAAGTGGTCTAAGCAGGCGGTGAAGCTTTAACCTGTAAATCCTGTAAATTGCAAGAGAGTTTATAAATATATCAAGTTCAGAAGTATAAAAAGACAACTCCAAAGCTACAGTGGAGTCCTTGAACATAACATAATGATAAATAAATAATACTGCTGAGTCCAAATTACTGAACGAGCAGATGTATGGTATACCATCCTTGAACAAGCAACAGCAAGAGAAACATGCTTGACATCATCTTGATTCTCCAAGGTAATTAATAATGCAACCATCTTGATTCTCCAATAATAGCAGCAAGAGAAATTTCCTGTTTACAAACAAGTGTCCAAATTTTCGCATAACAAACCAGTCCAAGTCTATCCACATGATCAAGCATATTAATGTAATAATAATAATAATAATAATTAAATCTTAATATATGAAAAATTGGGCTCAGAGATTTGTGTACATGGTTCATATTTCATCATACCAATGCTGCAAAAGTTACTAAACTAAAACCAAATACTGACAAAAATACTCAAAAGTTTGCAAAAACTGATACTTCATACAGAAGGCAACATACGAAGAGTTAGCAACAATTTTCCAACAAAGCCAAGTGATACTCAAATCCAAGTGTTACTAAAGCCCAAACAAAAGTATACTCAAAGCCAGTGATACTCAAAGAGAAGTTAAAACTCAAAGAACCTGGGTACTCAAAAGTATAAGTTAATACTCAAAAGTATACTCAAAGCCAAGTATCCATCAAGAAGTGATACTCAAAGATACTCAAAAAATGATACTCATCTACTGATATCAAATCCTTTTGCCTAATCAAAATTAGGCAACCATTCATCATCATAGTCCATTGAAAAACAAAATCCAAGAACATAAAACTAGGATGATACTCAAAGAGAAGGAATACTCAAACTATGTTTGAATGGATAATCAAACTGTGCTTGAAGGGTTACTCAAAACGCTCAAAAGAGCAAAGCATGATCTTGATAAATATAACCCCAAGCCACACTCAAAAGAGCATAGCATGAAACTCAAAGCCACTGATACAAAATAAACCATTTAGCCATTCCATAGATATTTCCAATCCCAATCAGTGACACTCAAAACCGGTGATACTCAAAGAGAAGTTAAAAGTTGAAGCCATAAAAAATACAACTAAAACTAAATCCCAAACAAAGGTATACTCAAAGCCAACATCAATGTCAAAAACCTACACATGATGCTCAATAAATTGCACAAGATGAAATATTCATGAATAAGTCATCATTGCCAGGTTTGCAGCAACAAAGCCAACATCAATGTCAAAAACCTGTACAAGATGCCCAAAAACTGATATAGAGGCAGCATCGACATAAAGAAAGAAATATCTTGAGAAGCAGCATATATTGAAGGGGACCCATATATATTGAAAGTGATACTCAAAAACTGATAGGGATACTCAAACTCTCTGATCTTTTTAAGAGCTGGTATACTACGTAGAACTGACACATAACTTTACAACGGTTAACCGATGTTTGAACCTTGTTATTATATTAATCTAAGCTAACATCAAAATCTCCTATAGGACATAGGTAAACCAAAGCAATCAAAAGTTATTTTTCTGAACTGGAGACCTCCCCTCAAACTGGCCTCCATCTTTATAAAATACAAATTTGTCTTCGACCCCAATTTTGTATATCCTGATTCATACCTATAGTTGCACTCTAGTACTCATTTGCAACAAGAATCTACTTATCATAATAGGCTTATTTTTACTGCTTTTCTATATTTTTTTTTTTATCTTCCTCCAATGCCACTACTATAGAAACTGATACTTAGATCATAAACCACCGATATTGCCAATACCGACGATCCTGATACTCATAGGAATTGTCTGATACCAATTTCGATACCGATACTGCGAACCTTGATCACTACCCCAAAAGAAATGACTTCAAAAATAATATATCAAAATACAATGGGGGAAGTTAATCTTAGTCTTAGCTAGACCTAAAATGTTTAAATATTCTAAATATTCCTTCCACAAGGTCACACTACCTTCTACTTGCTTTCTTTTATGGCATTGAACTGACTGGGGACTTTCTTATACTAGGCATCATGAACTTGCAACATACCGAATTCGGATGGTTTAGTTCAAAGCTGTTAGAAAATAAAAAAAGAAAATTATATCTTTTAATGTTGACAAATCCAAATAGCATGATTAGGAACTCATAAGCACGTATCTTGTCTCCTAGTTAGTATGAACACAAATACTATATTCAACACAGAAAATACGGATTTGGAATATGACAATTTTAGAAAATTTAGGATACACTTATGGCATATGTGTGTGTATGTATTATAACATTTTTAATTCACATTATGACTTATATTAGCTTGTTACTTGGCTTTTAAACTAGGAATTGGGAACAACAGAGGTAATCTATTTGTATGAATGTGTAGTTTTCATGGGCTTATTACCTAATCTCATTGCATTAGTTGAGCTAGTTAGTTTATTGATATCTTGCTATTGGATTCCATAAGTTAGATGGAGAGAATGTAATATCCACGAGTAATTGTTCTAACTAGGAAACCTAATTTATTGATATTAGCATTTGAGTTCAAGAGAGATTTTTCTGTGGGATCGTGTAATGATGGTTCGATTTGTCGTGTACTTACGAAGTGGATGGGGGTCTTGATGTGCTTGATAGGGAACCACGGAAGAATTAAGATTAGAAATGTGGAATAAGGGTGGAGCTGCACTGGTTCTCCCTCGGCTCGTGGCGGTGGTGCCGGCGGACGTACTTTGACTCCAGGGATCTGAACCCGTTGCCCCCGTCGCTAGCTGCCAACGACGGTGGGGAGATTTGAAGACAATAATAACAAGGATCCGAAAGAAAACCTAATTTTCGAAGAGACCCTAGTATAGAAGAGACCCTAGTATATAGATTCTCCCAAAGGAATACATCGATCAGAAGGATCTAAAGAAAAACCTAATTTTCGAAGAAAAACCCTAATTTGAGAAAAATGAGAGAGAGGGACAAACCCTAATTTTGGCAAGTACGCCCTTCTTCTCGAGCGTGCGAGTGACGAGAGTCTTCAAATCCATCATCTCTCGAGCGTAATCCATCATCTCTCGGCGAGTTGGGGAGCGGAGGGAGAAGGAGAAAGAGAGAGGATGAGGGCTAGGCTTTTTCTTAAGTGCGAGAAGAAGTACAGGGGAGTGGAGGTTTTGACTTAAATTTTGGTGCTTTTTTATAACGCTCGTATCACTGAAAGACTATCAATAACATTTATATTGGACACTGTCATAGAATGGAGTCTTGCTGAACTTTGATAACACTTTTTTATCAGCCGTCATGAAATCCACTTATCAAGCATCATTAATAGGTCTTTTTGTTATAGTGTAAGTCGGTACCAACGACTCAGTCGAAGACATGACTCTAATCCAGGATGCACCTACGTAGTCGGGATACATAATAGATATTGTGTATCACGAGATACGAAGGTATATGAGTGGTACAAGAAACTCGCATTCACTCACTGAATGTGTCAAGTCAACTATCGCATTCCGGGTATGAATAGAATACAAGGCCGTCAACGGAACCCAAGAATAAGAATGACTGAAGGAACACCTCAGAAGCTTACTAACAATCTGACTGCCCCCAGCCAACATCTGCTCAATGATAACAAACTCTCTCTGTCCATGCATCGGGACTGCTGCTCTTACCTGCTACTGATTTTATCTGACTTACTGGACCTGGACAAACTGCGCCGGATGCTGACATTAAATCTGTTGAGACTGAGTCGGAAGGAGGTGCTGAACGTGGTATCATGCTGACTTTATTAGCTGAACTGACTGGAGTGAAGTAAACTAAGCTCCCATCAGATGCTGAGATGGTACTAATACCTGACTCTGTGGAGGCAGGATCTGATGCCGACATACTGCCTGAACCAAGGAAGAAGACGGAGCAATAAAATCCTCGAAAGAAATAGATAAGAAGGTTGGATGTCCCTGAATGATAAGGACATGTGATATCAATAATGGACAGGAATAGAACAAGGATATGTCAATCATGTTTACAGTTCAAAGAAAATGAGAATGCGATAATCAAGGGGAGATTAAATGAAGATAAATATAGGATTGAGATTCTAACAAGATGAATCCCCTACAAGTCTGAAGACAGACCTGCATGGGCCACCAAAAAACCCTGCCATGCCCTAGAACCAGAATATTGGAGATCGGGGGCGAAACAAAGCCAGCTACGTATATCAGAGTACTCCAATATCCCGAGATACGGTCAAAGCTGTCTAGAAGACAAGTGGGTGGACTCTAGCATGCCACTGACGACTTCTAAGGTCGAACAAATCATATCTCAATCCAATCAACATAAGAAGCAATAAAGAGTAAATCATATATGAGATGGGTAAGGCATCCCAAACATAAGTACATACAGAATTATGAGAGCTGACATAATAAAAGATATATCAACTGACTATACAAATGGTACGTAAATGTACAACTAGCAGCTGTCCAGAATATACATCTACCTCGTACTGAGACGGAGGGAACAAAACCCAGAAACAAGGACTAACATATGTCCTTGGCTAATAAACCACAAAATGAAAGTGCAAGATAAAGTAGAAAATAAAGGTAACCCACTCGCTAATCCATGTCGGTCCTCTGAGTGCGAACCATCCGGAGGAGAAGACGATAGATCCTCGTGATCAACTATGGAACCTGGCCATGCAAAACCAGTGGGGTCAGACCCCAAATAGCAAGTACCACAAGGAAGGCTCGAGGTGAACGACAAAGCCCAACAATAACACAACAACAGAAATAAATAAATATGTGTCGAGACTAGTGCGATACCAATACACATATTACGAGAATATAAATGACTGAATGGAAATACTAAACCATATAGCAATAGAGAACAATAAGCCAATGAGCAACAAGGGACTTAGGAACTACTAGAAATCGGAGCCACAACCCTTAACCCAAACAAGGACCAGGGTTGCAGATCTTTTCTCTAGCAGAACTTAGCCTCTAGCCACTCATCGATATAAGAGCATATAAAGTAACGCACAACCAAAAGTGTATGGCCAATCATTACCTACGGCTTGCTATCATTAACTAGTTAGGGTTATCACAATCCTAATTACTAGTATACAAGTTGAGGATTTTCGCAACTACCATACTGCAGTTCCCCGGATGTCCATGGGTACGAGTAGTACATCTATTTCCCAACAAGACTGCTGGCAGATAAAACATGTCTTGACTTGTAACATGAACAACCATATCATATACTTGTAAAAGAAAACATATAACTGACTGTATCGCAACCCGGCACGACATGTGACTCGATCATGTATCAATACGCACAAACTTGGTAGGTCATGGAGCCCTTCCCGAGCAGGGTTGAGCCATGCCTCATGGGGCCCTTGGAGCTCGGGGTTGGTAGTGCGAATTTCCTCCTACAATGATCTACTTAAATTTACTAGTCATTTACCTTATCATATTCATGTCAAGTTCTTAAGTCATGGACACTCAAGAATTTCCTAAGATGACGTATGTTATGTACGAGTAATTCATAAGTTATCACTTATGAGCATCCCCGTACTAACATCACGTAATACACGGAACAATACTCACACTCGATCGTCCAGTGCCAAGATGCAATAGATTAACATTTATCAAGCTATATCCACGATGTCAAGAAAGAACATGTACTCATATCTCGGGTCTAGAAATCAATAAAAAATCAAGTCATGAGTGCGCTACTACGAGCCACTATCAAGAATCTGGACATGTACGAAAATTATGAGTACGCCATGACAGGCTACTATCAATCAATGTACAGAAAGACGATAAATGTAATTGACATAAAATTGGAAAAGACACGACAATACATATCATGTCATGTAAGAAGAAATCAATAGGGAAACATATCATGGCATGTGGGAAGAAATTAATAAAGATAAGTACATGACATAAAACAATTCATAAAAATATATTAGTGTAAAGTGTATATAGGGTGTACAATCATTCTCTAACTATTCAAGGTCATCTAATCATGTTAAGAGTCCATTACAATCGAGAAAATATCAAAAACGGACAAAAAGGGGCAAAAAACAGCTCAATTCAGACTAAAACAGCCAATTTCGGCATACCGGCGGTATACGACGGTATACCGACGGTATTTCGGCCTAAAAACAGAAAGTTTTTGGTGCAAAAATTAGCATACCGTCGGTATACTACGGCATACCATCGGTATACCAATTTTTCAAATGGCAACAAAATTTAAATTTTTGCCAAAACTTGTTTCGGCCATAAAAACTTCGTTTTAAATCAAAATTCGGATTGTCAAAAGTTAAAATTGCATAGAATTGAATTTCTTACAACATGGAAGTATTAGTTTTCATAAATTAAAGCATTTTATAGATCAACACCTCAAAATACTCAAAAATCATATGTAGAAACTCAGATCTACGTAATTCTACCGATCAAAACCAAAAGTGCTATATACTAAAGATGTTAACAATTTAGAGGAGCATATTATAGAACAAAAAAACTTTAATTTCTATGGAAAACAAAATTTTAGCATGGTCATGTCATTTTTGAGCAAGATGTACTTGCCTAAGGTTAAGTTTCAAGCCTAATCTTCTACTCCACCACCAAGAGGGGTTCCGAAACCACACTCTAGGCCTCAAGGCCAAGCCTTCCTATGCTTGAGGAAGAGGGAAGAGAGTGAAGAAGAAATGGAGAAGAAAAGAAAAGGGAGGAGAGAGAAACTCAATGGATATATATAGAAGGGATAAATTAATCGTGACCGTTGGATCGTGATCCAAGTCAAAATCTAGATCAATCCTAGCCATTGAAAGAAAACCAATTATCCAATGGATAATAGGATGCATCGACACTATTCTCGAAAATATCTAAATACTATTTATCAAAATATCTAAATACTATTCACGAAAATATCAGAAACACTATTCAAGAAAATATCATAAATTAAAAATATCTAAAATAGAGAAAATCTGTCCGGACGGCATGCTGTAGGTATACACCGGTACATCGTCGGTATGTCGGTCAAGGAGAAAATCTATAATATGGAGAAAATTTTAAAGCATTCTGAAAACCAAGAAAATACGAAATACAATACAAAATACGTATCCGTACATAAATACCGATACTGTGAGTCGAGTCTCACACAGGATGACATCCATTATCTACAGCTAAGTGGAATAAAAATAAGATTATTTATATAATTAGGGATAATCTGTCTTACAGTCCATCACAGGTAGTAAAAGATATATGTAGAGAACATCGGATATAAATTTCTTATGCCAAAGCTTGGAGAGCTTGAGAGATGGCATTAGCTGAAATAAACGATAGTTGTGCCGATGCGTTAAGAATCTACGTTATAAACCGATAACAACGCTACTTGATGGCATTTGAGTTCAAAAGTGTTGAAAATTTTTATCTTCAATATTTTCTACTAATAATAGTTGAAAAGTGTGTATATGCCGCCTATGGAACCAATTTCAGTGCCCTACGAGCTTGAAAATACTTTGACGCGATGACCAATCGGACTACCGGATGTTAGACGCAAAGCTGGAAGACCAAAGAAGAAGCATATCCCATCAACCAATGAATCTACAAAAGATTTATGTTGTAGTAACTGTTATGGAGTTGGACACAACAGAAAAAATGTACTAGTCAACCTATATAGTAACTGATGCATTCAAGTTGATGAAATATGTTTTTTAGATAAATTTCCAAGTTGAAAAACAAATGTGTACTCAAATGAAAACAGAAATTTGATTCTTATTTTACATATTGAAAATGAAAATGTATTCCGCTATTTTCTAGCAAAATATTTCCAAAGTGTTTTTCTAAGGCCGGCTTTACGAATCGGGCGCTCCGGTGCTGGAGCATTCTCCGGTTCTAGACTATCGGGCTCCTGAGTTGACCTTGGAGTCACAATCCGCTAGGGTTCTTGAGTTGGCCTTGGAGTCACAATCCGCTGGGTCTCTTGAGTTGGCATGGGAGCAGATGGAGTCGACAACAACTATGTATATTGTTCCATGTCCCTGAACCAATCGGTAAAAGTAGGTTGGGAGCTGCTCTCGCCGGCATGACCAGATGTTCCCTCACTAGCATGACCAGATGTTCCCTCGCCATCATGATAAGATGTTCCCTCTTCATAAGGTGCCTCATCTGCAGAATAATAAAATATTGCCTCCGAAGGATAATAAGGTGCTTCCTCTCCAGCATGATAAGACGACCTATGGCTCGGTCTCTGACTAACGTTGCCGGTTGGATAATCTGGAGAAATATATACATGAGGCATATGGTGGCGTAGAACCATACTTAAGATCTCGTTCCATGCCCTCCAAATATGTTGTACCAGATGAAAAGTGCTAGCATAATCTCTATCGTTAACCGCTTGAACCATTTCTAGGCGCTAAAATTTAGAAATGTTTCAATTAATGAATGATAACTAACATGATGTCCTAACATGATAAATAAATAAATAAATACTTACCAATTGACTTAGGTTATCTATAAATCGTCGCATACTGCAGTCATTCATGGCTCTATAAGTGAACCGTACCTCCTAAAATGCGTAGGCTCTATTGCATATACGTGATGCTCCATACCAAAGTCTGTAAGTAATATCACCTAACCTTGTATCATTTCAACCTAATATATAAGTCAACAATTAAAAACTTGAATAGAACTAAGACATAAAATTTAAACTTACAGTCTTCAGCGGATTTAACATGTCGCGACATGTTCAATATACTATATCGATCGGATCTCGTAGTCCATTCATGGAGAAAACCTTGAATTCTAGAAAGACATTCACTTTTGCTTTGACTTATATTGGCAGGTGCATCAGAAATAATTTGTACAAAACCAAACTATCGAAGAACACAATCCCCAGGGTGGTATATGGTCTGATAATCATATAAGACGACCAAGTTATAATGACTATTAGAATACGACATCCTTTGGATGTCGGGAGCATCATGACGTACAATATACGGCATCCACATAAACTATTTGAGATATTGTCAAGTCAATAAAGGAACATAAGTAAAAATAAATAGAAATGTAAAATTATTCTTACCTCGCCATGTGTTAGAGAGTCAAATTTGGTTCGATAAATCGAGACAACCGGATGTCCACAATGTGCCTAGTCTACCACATCAGTCGTCCAACGTCTACCTACTAGAAAGACACCTTCTTCATGGCTAATGCCGATCACCGGTCTACCGTCGCAAAATGCTCATATGTCCAAATCTAAGTAGAAACAACATTATAAAATTAAATCATATTAAGTAACGTCAGTATCTCTCTAGAATGATAAAATATATGTAGGAGTGACATGCATCCAGTTAAATTTTTGCTCATATCTCGTAATGAGGTTGCGGATACAAACTCTGTCAGAGAAGAAAATAAATATGTCAGCACTGCATCTCCCCATGCAATGCATGTCGGTTGACCCAAATTTTCAAAAAATGGAAGAAGCCGAACAATATTCGACATCCTGTTGTGTTTGAAAAGAGAACTGAACCACATAGAGCGAGTAGATACGCCCTTGTGCACCAAATAATCTGAATACGTACAGTACTATGAGATTCATATTCTAAATATAAATACATAAATTAATGAGTGGAATTAAATACCCGCTCTTCATTTACGTTAACTGGACCGTCAATAGTACGGTCAAGATCCATGAAGTTTTCGTGCAACTAGTTTATAGTGACGTCAAATCTTTTATTTGTATCTTCTGGCGGATTAATACCGAGACGACGTCTAATTGTAGCAGCACCACTTGGTTGATTTTCAAAAAAAATATAAGATTACCTATAATTTTAAATTAGATTTTTAAATAAACTATATAAAAAAATTGAACAAAATAATATTTAAACAATTATTTTACCTATAATAGGTAACCATAAAATGTTGGCTACATCCAGTAAAGTAACGGTCATCTCTCCTACCGACAACTGGAAAGTGTTGCCTTGGGGCCACCAACGCTCCGCTAGAGAAAACAATAAATCCCTGTTGTATACCAAGAATCACAGCTCATCTATATATCGAAAACCAAATACGTCAACTAGGCCCCTTTGATATGTATATTTAACTCCCATGCGCCATAGTTTGATACGTAACTCCATTGTCCATATTTACGTAACCATATATCCGACTTATAATCAAATAACTACAAATGAAATAAATTATATAAATCAATTCAGTTAAAATATATAATAAAATAACAAAGACATATTAATTTTAAAAAATTACCTCTTCTGTAAATTAATACCAGTCGAGATATGTGATTTTCTCGTTCTTGTAGCTCCTTTTTAGTCACCGGTCCGTCGGAAATACGACCATCATTTCTTGCATCTATCTTCTTTCTCTCTTGTTTTTTTTGGAAACTTGAGTGAATGTGCTCAATTTTATCAACTTCCTAAACATATATATATATATATATCTTCAACCGAAGGAACACAATCAAAACCATATACAATCCAAACCACACATATTTAGTAAGTCAATCACATTTGTTCATTTCTTTCTCAATCCGATCTTCAATCCTAACCCCAAAGTCCCAACCAATCAGAATCAAGCATTTCAAAAAAAATTTAAATTTTGAGTTTTGGCGACATGGCCAATGAATTTTCCTAAAGTAAGTTATCCCCTTTTTCGTAAATACACTAAAGTTTACCCCCCTGTGTAAAAAATTTCTTTATTATTATTATTTATTTGTTTTAAATGCTATTGTTATTAAAATTAATTATTTTATTATTCATTAATTTCCTTCATATATTCTCTCTCTCTCTCTCTCTCTCTCTCTCTCTCTCTCTCTCTCTCTCCCCGCGCTCCTCCGCCTCTGTGATCGCACCCCTCCACCGGAGAGCCCTCATCGATACCTACACCGCCTTCGCCTTGTGGTTGCCAACAGGCGACAAAATGATGCTCAATAGAGAGCTTTGGTCTATTTGCATCTTCTCGATACATTAAGAAATGATGTGCCTCGTGTAATACATGGAGCGGTCATTGCACTTATCTTTCAGAAGCATATCCTCAGGGGTGGAGGTGATGCTTGGGACTTGCCGAGTCAACTGGTGATAGTAGGCATATATACGGTTACCTTGTAGTATTGTAGGAGATATGTTGGCAAGAAAAGCCTTCACATCCATCATTGCTTTAGCGGAGGGCATCACGTGTTTCCTTAGATAAACAGAGGAACTCGTGCAAGGTGACGCAAGCCGAGAGATTAGCCGGTTGGACCAACATGTCGAAGGTATAAGGTTCACCCAACCATTAGTAGGTGGTTCTTGTGGAAGGCCTTCTCGAATAGGAAAATGCTATTTTGTCCGCAGGCATGCTGGTCCATCCGTCGTGGACGCACTCCATTGGTCTTCTGTATACACGGGTCCCACGTCGGTTGATCAGCCAATGGAGTCGTGACACGTGGCGAACGGATCGACCCGCAGGCGGACAAGATGTTGTAAAAATCGGACCGGACCGGCGGTTGGACCGGGTCCAACCGGTTTAAAACAAAAAAATCGGTCCGGTTCGACTAAAACCGGATCTTTTAAAGAACCGTCGGTTTTATGTTAAAACCAGGTTCAACAGGTGAACCGGCCGAACCGGTTCACAATTGAACCACCCAATTTTGATCTTTTTTATTGTAAAAAAATTTAAAATAAATTATTATGTGAAATTTGGACCATTTGATTCTTTATTTGATTTTAATCGACCTTACAGTTGTAAAATTAAACCGAACTAACATACTTATGACCAAATCAAACTAAACCAAGAAGTAAATATGGATATTTTACCTATTTGAACTAAACTAAACCAAGTCTATTGAACTCCAATTGAACCCCGGTCCGACCTATACCAAAAAATTTCGGTTCGATCATCGGTCCGGTTTTTAAAACATTGCGGGCAACATAGCAGGATTCTCTCGAATATCGTCTCCTACCATTTGCCTCTATCTAAGGGCTGATGTGGAGTTGATGCTTGAGGAATGGTACCTGATGTATGGGATTATCACGGCTCATTAGTGGTCTTGTTGTACTGAATTAGATACGTCCGATCGGATCTTGTTTTCGCTAGGTAGTGGAATCTAGTTCTACTACCAATACTACTTCTTCTGTCTCCGAATCGGTCATAGCACCGACTGATTGATCATCATTGTGCAATACAAAGATGGCATTGTAGGCCTTACCTCTCTGTCATTGTGAAAATGGTGTAGGTTTGGTCGCTTCCAACTGCTCATCTACGAGGATGTCAGGGTGGACCAACATAACCACCCTTGTCTTTGTGGCTAAAGGGACGAGTCCATCAAATTGCTGGATAACTGGCACCAAGTTGATTATTCTAAACTCTTCCTCGTGGATCCGAATGACTCTATCTTGCACTTGTATCGAAGGTAGGTCACCGAATTTGATGGACAACATTTTGGTAGTTACCTTTTTTTGTTGCGCTTTACGTAGTTTAGCTGCCTTGGCATCCACTAGAGCCTAGATTTTTTTTCTTCAGCACGAAGTACTGCACTATCGAGTGGTGGACCATCCGACGCTATACGTAGTATCGGGGATCATTAGCAATGTTGTAAAAATCGAACCGGACCGGCGGTCGGACCGGGTCCAACCGTTTTATACCAAAAAATCGGTTTGGTTCAATTAAAATCGGGTCTTTTAAAGAACCTTTGGTTTTTTGTAAAAACCGGATTCAACCGGTGAACCGGCCAGACCGGTTCATAATTGAACCGACCAATTTTGGTTTTTTTAAAGAAAAAAATGATAAAAAAATTATTATAAAATTTTTTGTAGATATCCAAGAAAAAGTCTACCGGTAGAAGGAAGTTGTTTTTGTAGATATCCAACAATATGCATTCAGGCACACCGTGACAACAATGAAGAGACAAGCTTTGAAATTGTTTAATGTAGTTATTTGTGATTTCTCTCTTTCTGAACCATATTGATTAGGATCGATATTGTTACTTCGATGTCATCTTCATAGAAGCGCTTTAGGAACTAAGTTTCCATATATCCTTCCAGGAATTAATAAAGCCTGGCAGAAGGCTCTAGAACCAATCGAACGCCACACCCTCTCAAAGTGTCGATGAACAGGCATGTCATGATGGTAGTGTTACCCAACACACTCCAACCAGAGATTGAGAGTAGAAGATGTGCTGATTCGGGGCGTGTGTACGTACCATCATATGGCAAAAATATATGGGCAACTTGAACTTTAGGGGATTGGGCGCGTCATCCTATTAAATAGGGTAAGACCTAACTCAGCGGCATCACGAGCTGCATCTCGTTACATGATAACGTTATAGCCTCCCTCAGTCATGCATGTTGAAATGTAGCCAACATTTCCCCCGTTGAAGGGGTCGTAGATGATGTCAAGGCATACACAGAATTAGCTTAATTCGTCGAAGTCTGACAAGGACTCGGCTAATGGCTTCCCTATAATTAGGGTGGCACGCGGTAAGCTGGCATGAGATCACGATGTTGTTTCTGACCTGATGACCTCGTTCCTATTGTAATAGATGGTAAAAAAACCAATTTTCCTCCATATTATTATCCCTTTTATTCATATTAAAATCCTATCATGAATCATTTCTTTAACTCCCTAAAACGGCCACATTAATATCCATTATCACACCTTTATTCCTATTGAATCCTATTGAAAGACCATTGATATATTGGTTTGTGACATGATTCATATATATACACGTCTCCTTTGTGTTGTTGCAAGAGAGAAAAAAAGGTTTACACTCTCTATAAACTCTTAGGGCAGTACTACGTGCGCGACTTCTCCGAAGGCCGGTAATTTTTAATTTTGGTTTATTTTATTTATAGAATTTTGAAGATAAAGACAAATTTATCCAACAATCTAAGATTTTATCCTTATTTATATATGTTAGTTTAAGAATTTACAATTTTTATTTCATGTCTTACAAGACATTATGTTTAAATATTCTTCTAAGCGAAAGAATTGATACATGTTGTTCTAACGTCCGTAAAAGACGAATAGTAATTCTCTTTATCTTCTGTTTCAGTAGTAAAAAGCAAAAGCTTTTGCACTCTTGGGACGAACGAAGTTTTTCATCTCTTCATGGAACAAATGTGGTGGGATATTAGATACCATTATTGTAGCCATGGGCTACAAGCATTATGTGCTCTACTATTACTTTATTATTATTTTTAACATTATTATTTTTTCTAAAGATTAGTCCGTTATGTTGATGTAATTATTTACATAATGTTTTAACAATTGATTCAATCTTGTCACAATTATTCATTGACATTTTTATAAGAAAGTTCCTAATTGCTAATCAAATAACTGAACAAGCCATGTTGCCTTGAGACGAGAGTAGAGAATATGATTTACATAGTTCGGCTGTAATGTTATTTTGATATCTTAGGAACTTCTCTTTGCTTTCATAAGCTTACCAAGCATGATATAAAATTTGATACATCCGCTTTTAAAAAAAATAGGAGAAAAGGAAATACTTAACAGAATAATTTTCTCCCGTTTGGAAATAATAATTTTTGTTATTTTTTATTTTTTGTTCTTTATTTTTGCATTATTGGTATGTGGTTAAGAGAGCATGTTGTTTAGTTTCAACTATTAACATTATTGAACGTGCGGTATATCTACTGCTCTTCCATAGTAACCATTAGAAGTTCTATTTATCTTTCCAAGAATAAATTGCTCCTTCCTATGTAATTCACTGTCATGATTCTCCACATGCATAAAGCAAACTATGCATGTCTTTTGTTGATAGGCATAAGCAAAAATTTGTGGGAAAAGAAGATGTAATTGCCATTGCCAATCGATTTTATTTTTGGATAGAATAGAGTCTGGATACAATGTTACATATGATTCATAATTTTTGTTGGCACAACTTATGAGTAAAACAACTAAATTCAATTCATATATGATTATCAAATTATATGGTAGTTTGAAATTGTTATGATAGAAATTTTATACTTGTTCAATATTTGTGATCATCAATAATGGGTGTCCTTGCATGCCCTACATGTTTCATGGAATATGTTTTCAATTTGTATTAATGCAATGTCATCACATTAATTGGATTTTATTCTTAATTAATGCAATTTTATCACTTAGATGTTATTGTTATTTTTACATTAATTATACAACTTTATGAATCCAATAATTATACTTGCTTATGGAAAAGATACAATTTCTTTCATTTTATCATTTCTGGTAAGGATGACTGTTGTACCAGTTTGTACACCCTGAGTTCATTTGAAGATTGAGTCCAGTTGGATTACTTAGAATTTAGTTGGTTTATTTTTATGTTGGTCAAATTATGTGTAGTCATAATTTTATTTAAGTTATGTTTTATATAACTTTCAAGGTTGATTAATAGGACGTTTCAAGTTTTTTTATATATGGATAGGAGGAATGATTTTAAGAATATTTATGTCTTGACAATAACTCAAGCTATTTACTCCTTCAGTCCGATGGTTGGAATCATAACTAATTTCCTAGTAAATTTTTGATTTCGTTCATAATATTTGTAAATATATGTTAGAAATTATGTTCCACATCATCTAGATAGTTCTTCATTTTGTTCACTATGTTAGCACAAAATATTCCATTCATCTTATACTTGTTAGCATGGAACGAACTTGTTATTCTTTCCAATTAGGAATAATATGCAACATGTATGGATGAATAAAATTTACTTTCAAATTTATTGCAATAACTTGAGCCAATAGTAAATCTTGAGAATATTGTTAATTCCAACTCAGTAGCATTTAGCCTTTCCACTATTTCAATTTGATTGGTAACAATATGTAGCATATACCAATGAATTATTTTTGATGATAAACTACTTTGTTCAAAATTTGCTATATATAATTACAACAAATAGAATTTTACGTCTCTATAAGTAGAATATGCAAAGGCATTTGACATAACAAAGGGGTTTTAGAAAAACCTAAATTTATATGCCCAAATTTGTTCTATAAAATATTTTAAATATTTCTCAAATAGATTAGAAATATTACATGGATAATGTATGTAGAGATATATTTATTTTAGCATCTGATTTAATTGTGTATATTGTTTAACGATTCTACTTAGAGTATTGTTCATATACACAATTTTGGTTGCTAATAATTCTGCTAACATATATAGCAAATTATTGTTTAACACATACTTTAACATCTATAATTTTTTAGGGTATAACATTGTCACGTCCCAGAACCAGAATACTGGCAAGTGGGGACGGACATGGCCAGCTACGCAATACCAAAGTACACCAGTACTCTGAAATCACGTATAAGCTGTCAAGATATGGGGGTTACTTCTACAAGCCAACAGTCGATCCTAGGTTAGAACAATCCTAGGTATCTCAATCACAGACAATTATACAAGGTACAAGAAGTATGATCATCAGACATACAATAGTAAAGCATCCCAAACCATATATACATGGATGATCATGAAGCTAGTAATACAAAATGGAGAAACTAGGAAGAGTATTAGTCATACATGATAGCTCTAGCTGCAGTCTAGAATAAGCACATCATGTTTATGCCCATAGGCTAAATGTCAAGGACCAAAATACGAGCTAAACACGTGCTCGGAGGCTAAACGCCACAAAAGAATAATGTACATAACCAGTGGAAAAATAAAATGAGAAACTCATTTGGGTACTCTGGTGCTCTGGATGGTCACCGTCGAGTAGATGGTACGGAAGATCCTCTGGGCTTCTCTATCAGATCTGGCCAAACAAAACCAGTGGGGTCAGACCCCCAATAGCAAGAACCACAAGGAAGCCAAAGTATGAACTAAAACCAGCAATCACTAACATCAACAATTAGAGATACAAATGAGTAAGGGCAGATCGAGACTCGTGCACTACCAATGCACTTATTCCGAACATAGGAAGACAATAAGTAAGCATCTTAAAGCATAAAGTAATTATCATGCAACATAATATAATATGTAGACATGTTAAGTAAACAGAAGCTTGAGAATATGTAAAAGTAATTGAACTTGTGAGATAGCCGGGTCATAAGAGCATGGTGACTCGGCATAGGGAGTCATGTATAGCTTGTGAGATAATTGAACATGTGAGCATGTAAGAATTATATAGAAAAACAATGATAAGTGGACTTAGGAACTAATTCAGAAGTCAAGTTACAATCCTTAAACCAAACAAGGACCTGGGTTGTAACCCATCTCCTGAACAGAACTTAGTCTCTGATCATTGTATAGCATAAAGATCATGCATAGAATATGAGTACTGAATAGGACGACAAATGATAAGATGACTTAGGAACTATTCTGGAAGCCAAGTTACAACCCTTAAACCAAACAAGGACAGGGGTGGTAACCCTTCTCCTGAACAGAACTTAGCCTCCGATCATTTATCGACAAGGTAAAGCATAAACCATAGTATACTGAAATAAACATCCGGAAACTGCTTAAACAAAACTAGACTGGACTGGACTGACTCCATCCATCAATCACGGCCAAGCAATGAGTACGGCTTGATACTTTAACTAACTAGGGTTGTCACAAGCCTAGTAACTAACAAGATGCAAAGAGATTTCCAAGTCCAGTTACCCGCCTGCTGCTACCGGAGTGACCCCAGCAAAAGCAAACAAGTATAGCAGACACACTGTAGTAAGATACATGTGTCCTAAGGAGGTGCCCCACTCGACGGTGAGCTGGAAATGAGCTCATCATGACAGATAGCTCCAAATTCCATATATATATATATATATATATATATATATATATATATATATATATATATATATATATATATATAAGGTCGGGATCAAACGGGCAACAAGTAAATGGGAAAGTTTTTTCATGAACTACTTGATCAATCTAGTCATTAATCCTAGCCAGATTCTGTATGAATCCAAGACCGTGGTCATCAGGAATCCATGCCTTAGACATGATGCAATACAGAACATGTAGCTTGTATAAACACACTCAAGAGAAACACCCACGGTGTCCAAATCATTCATTACTTGTAAGCCAATAAACCGTCGCAACAGCATTCATGGTTCATGTCATGTCATATTACTTGTTATATTACTAGTTTGGAGTACACCACGATGGGTCACTATCATGTTAAGGGTACTTGTTAGGGGTGTGTCATGACGGGCCACAATTATGTTAAGCAAAGAAGTGACATGTGACTTGAGTGCACCGCAACGGGTCACTATCGTGTTAAGCAAAGAAGAAAGACATACATTATGAGTGCACCACAACGGGTCACTATCATTTTAAGCAAAAGAAGGAAGACATAAATCATGAGTGCCCCACAACGGGTCACTATCATGTTAAGCAATCATAGACGTAAGAAAGCTTGTAGATAGATCTTGATAAAAGGTGCATCATAACATAAAAGAAGGAATAAATGAGGTAACTACTTGGCATGAAACACCAATTGAATCTGTGCTAGTGTTAAGGTATGAGAGGGTACAATCATTCTCTAACTGTATAATATTATCAAATCATGTTAAGAAATTCATTTATTAAAGAAATATCAAGCTACTAAGTAGGGTCGTCGTAATTTAGGCCGAGATAGAAAACATGTAATACAAACATAAGCTCCATATCAAGAATGAAAGAAACTTGCATAAAATAGTTGGTAACATATTCTTGAAGCCAAGAAAAAGATCTACAACTTTCATGTTGTGAGTTGGGAGAAATGCTCGCCACAAATCAGCCAAATGGGACATAAAACAGCCAAAAACAGCCAAAATAGGCACTATGCGATATTCTGCGGCATTATTCATCCAGGCGGCACTATGCAAGGCCATACGGTACTATGCAAACCATGCAGCACTATGCAAGCCTATGGCACTATTCATCTATACGGCACTATGCAAGCCATGCGGCACTATGCAAGCCTGCGACACTATTCATCCATGCGGCACTATTTATGCCTACGACACTATGCATCCATACGGCACTATTCATCCATGTGATACTATTCATGCCTGCAGCACTATACATCCATACGGTACTATGCATCCATGTGGTACTATGCAAGCCAGGCGGCACTATTCATGCCTGTGGCACTATGCAAGCCATGCGGCATTATTCATGCCTACGACACTATGCAAGCCTGCGGCACTATGCAAGCCATACGACACTATGCAAGCTATACGGCACTATTCATGCATGCGACACTATGCAAGCCTACGGCACTATACAAGCCATACGGCACTATTCATCCCTACGGCACTATTCATCGTCCCTGCCAGAATCAGGACAGATGAACATATAAGATGTCCAAATCTTATTTTGGTCATAACTTTCTCAAAACAAGTCGAAATCTAACTTTTTAAAGGTCCATTTTTGGTAAAATCGAATTCTCTACAACATAGAACAATCAAAACTTGAAAATAATAAAGTTTAGTAAATCAAAACACAAGAAAACCGAAAAGGTTATAAACTTAGATCTACAAAAATTTATCTACCATAATAAAAAAAGGCCAAGTTCTAAAGATGCTTAGAATCATGTAAGGAAGAGTTTAGAATAAACAAAATAATATTTGTCCAACATTTGGCACGATGTACTTGCTTTAGGTTGGAGGAGAAAATGTAGAGGAAGAAGATGAAGAGAATAAAAATAATAGAGGAGAGAGAGAGAGGAGTTGGGTTTTATACAAACATTCTCATCTCAAACCCACCTAAACCAAACCAAGCCCTATACCAAGTTGAACCGAACCAAATTAAACCAAGTCAAGTTTAACCTATACTTTAGAAAAAATTTAAAATATTTGAAAACTAGAAAATATGAAATACGGCTAAAAGTATGTACCCGTACATAAATACTGAAACAGTGAGACGAGTCTCACAACTCTCCCATCCTTAGAAAAATTTCGTCCTCGAAATTTCTTAAAGCCAGTCGAGTAAGATAACTAAAATAAAAGCTCAAGAAAACACAATCATCTCTACAAAATATAGCATGGCATATAAGTAAATAGAGGCAACTATAATGTAAATAAATGCGTAAGCAATAACACAATCACAATCAAGAAGGACTGGAGGCATATGAGTAAATATGTCTCCTGAGACAGTTGAGTAGGTACCAACGTCCTCACTGGCCTACGCTGACTCCAAAATGGATAAGGTCAAGTCTCAAAGTAAGTCGGTACCAATGACTTAGTCTAAGACAGGACTCTACCCAGGACGTATCGTCGTAGTCGATACCAATAAAGTTATCACATGCCTCGACTTCGAAGAAAGAAGAGTTGGGGACGAAAAACTCGCCTTCACTCACCGAATAAATCAAGCCGGCCATTGTACTCCATACGTGGATAGAATACAAGGTCGCCTGCAAGAACCCAAGATATATCGCCACTACCTGGCCTGCCACTGAAACACAAATCCCAAGAGAAAAACTGATGGAAGACCATAAAGATGGTACCTGAGACTCCCAAGGTATTACCCTCGTGCTGATACTAGAGCTGCTCTTGGTACTGTGCATGCAACTGTGCTCTGAGCTGTCTGATCCTCTGAGCTCGCGATGGCGGTGGCTACTGTGCCAATGGTTGAATATCTAGTATTGGCCCTAGCTGCTCTTCTATACGAGAGGCGATGATGGGGTGACTGAAAGGATGGCAGGGGTATATCTGGTGTAGATGGTCATCTTCGAGATGTCGGATATTGGCAAGTGTTAATTGAATGCGGAAGCATCGCCTATTGGCCATCCAACAAAATGATCTAGAATGCCCTAACTTTCTACAGTAGGTACATCCTCCTTGTTCTAGTCGATACTGCTGCTGGTTTCTCTGCCTCTGAGCTTGCTGCTGCTGAACCGGTACTCGTGCCTGCTGGTTGGAAGGATGGAAGGATGCCGATTCACCTAAACTCCACCAGGGACAAACTCTTACCAGGTGGTCTGGTGATCTGCACGCTAAACATAGATGGTTAGCCCTCCGACAGGTAAGATGAGTGTGCCTTTCCTTCCATAGAAGGAACATACGACCGGTAACTCCTGGCTCTGATATGGATGTTGGTCTACTGGTACTGGTGATGGACGTCGGGGTAAAAATTCTGATACATGCGAATGGTTCATTTTACGACCATCGGTTCTGGATGCGGTCCTCCTAGTTCTATGTTCTTGCTATCGTACTGCGTCCACAGTAAGTTGGGCTCGATATGCTGACAGGCTATGCGACTGGTACTGTCTGGCTTCAATCTGTACTTCCTCAAGCTGTAAGTTCGCGTCTTGAAATTCCTCGGATATTCCTCGCCCACTACTGTCTATCAACATTCGGTTACTCTGCTGGAGAGCGAGATCTCGTCGTTGCTATGACTCCATCATTTTTTTGATAATCCCTATGAGTGCAGGTACATCGGGCTGACCTGGTACTACCTCGACTCGGACTGCTGATTGTACGGGCTGAGCTGGCTGATCGGGATGGACTAGCACCTCTGCCATCGAGTCAACTCTCGACTCTTCGTCTGAATACTGAGCCTGATCCTCCATAACTGGCCTAACAGAAGATTGCTGACCTGCCAAAGGCAGAACCCAAACAAGATAATCGAAAAAAATTAGAACAGTGCCCCTGAAAGTTGAAGGACACAAGGATAAATCAAAAAAAGAGGAAAGATCAACGATCAAGGCAGATATCAGATCAAATGATCAGAGACAGAGAATAACATGAAGGAAATCAATAAAGGGTAATCGTGATTGAGATAAATAAACATCAGTAACCCCCACATATCTGAAAAATCAGACCTGCATGGGCCACCACTAAAATCTATGTCACGCCCTAGAACCAGAATACTGGCAAGTGGGGACGGACATGGCCAGCTACGGAATACCAAAGTACACCAGTACTCTGAAATCACGTATAAGCTATCAAGACAAGGGGTTACTTCTACAAGCCAACAGTCGATCCTAAGTTAAAATAATCCTAGGTATCTCAATCACAGGCAATTATACAAGGTACAAGAAGGTTTGATCATCAGACATACAATAGTAAAGCGTCCCAAACCATCTATACATGGATGATCATGAAGCTAGTAATAAAAAATGGAGAACCTAGCAAGAGTATTAGTCATACATGATAGCTCTAGCTGCAGTCTAGAATACGCACATCATGTTTATGTCCGTAGGCTAAATGTCAAGGACCAAAATACGAGCGAAATACGTGCTCGGAGGCTAAACGCCACAAAAGAATAATGTACATAACCAGTGAAAAAATAAAATGAGAAACCCACTTGGGTACTCTGGTGCTCTGGATGGTCACCGTCGAGTAGATGGTACGGAAGATCCTCTAGGCTTCTCTATCAGATCTGGCCAAACAAAATCAGTGGGGTCAGACCCCCAATAGCAAGTACCACAAGGGAGCCAAACTATGAACTAAAACTAGCAATCACTAACATCAACAATTAGAGATACAAGTGAGTAAGGGCAAATCGAGACTTGTGCACTACCAATGCACTTATCTCGAACATAGGAAGACAATAAGTAAGCATCTTGGAGCATAAAGTAATTATCATACAACATAATATAATGTGTAGACATGTTAAGTAAACAAAAGCTTGAGAATATGTAAAAGCAATTGAACATGTAAACTTGTGAGATAGCCGGGTCATAAGAGCATGGTGACCCGGCATAGGAAGTCATGTATAGCTTGTGAGATAATTGAACATGTGAGCGTGTAAGAATTATATAGAAAAACAATTATAAGTGGACATAGGAACTAATTCGGAAGTCAAGTTACAACCCTTAAACCAAACAAGGACCTGGATTGTAATTCTTCTCCTAAACAGAACTTAGTCTCTGATTATTGTATAGCATAAAGATCATGTATAGAATGTGAGTACTGAATAGGACGATAAATGATAAGATGACTTAGGAACTATTCTGGAAGCCAAGTTACAACCCTTAAACCAAACAAGGACCGGGGTTATAACCCTTCTCCTGAACAAAACTTAGCCTCCTATAATTTATCGACAAGGTAAAGCAAAAATCATAGTGTACTGAAATAAACATACGGACATTGCCTAGACAAAACTTGACTGGACTGGACTGACTCCATCTATCAATCACGGCCAAGCAATGAGTACGGCTTGATACTTTAACTAACTAGGATTATCACAAGCCTAGTTACTAACAAGATGCAAAGAGATTTCCAAGTCCAGTTACCCGCCTGCTGCTACCGGAGTGACCCCAGCAAAAGAAAACAAGTATAGCAGACATACTACAGTAAGATACATGTGTCCTAAGGAGGTTTCCCACTAGACGGTGAGCTGGAAATGTGCTCATCATGACAGATAGCTCGAAATCCCATGTATATATATAAGGCCGGGATCAAACGGGCAATAGTTAACTGGAAAAGTCTCTTCATGAATTACTTGATCAATCTAGTCATTAATTCTAGCCAGATTCAGTATGAATCCCTGACCGTGGTCATCAGAAATCTATGCCTTAGACATGATGCAATACAGAACATATAGCTTGTACAAACACACTCAAAAGAAACAACCACGGTGTCCAAATCATTCATTACTTGTAAGCTAATAAAGTCGTTGCAATAGCATTCATGGTTCATGTCATGTCATATTACTTGTTATATTACTAGCCTGGAGTGACGGGTCTCTATTATGTTAAGGGTACTTGTTAGGGGTGCACCACGACGGGCCACAATCATGTTAAACAAAGAAGTGACATGTGACTTGAGTGCACCACAACGGGTCACTATCGTGTTAAGCAAAGAAGAAAGACATACATTATGAGTGCACCACAACGGGTCACTATCATGTTAAGCAAAAGAAGGAAGACATAAATTATGAGTGCCCCACAACGGGTCACTATCATGTTAAGCAATCATAGACGTAAGAAAGCTTGTATATAGATCTTGATAAAAGGTGCATCATAACATAAAAGAAGGAATAAATGAGGTAACTACTTGGCCTAAAACACCAATTGAATCTGTGCTAGTGTTAAGGGTATGAGAGGGGTACAATCATTCTCCAACTGTACAATAATATCAAATCATGTTAAAAAATTCATTTATTAAAGAAATATCAAGCTATTAAGTAGGGTCGTCGCAATTTAGGCCGAGATAGAAAATATGCAATACAATCATAAGCTCCATATCAAGAATGAAAGAAACTTGCATAAAATAGTTGGTAACATTTTATTGAAGCCAAGGAAAAGATCTACAACTTTCATGTTGGGAGTTGGAAGAAATTCTCGCCACAAATCAGCCAAATATGACATAAAACAGCCAAAAATAGCCAAAATAGGCACTATGCGACATTTTGTGGCACTATTCATCCATGCGGCACTATGCAAGCTATGCGGTACTATGCAAGCCTGTGGCACTATTCATCCATACGGCACTATACAAGCCATACGGTACTATGCAAGCCTGTGGTACTATTCATCCATGCGGCACTATTCATGCCTGTGGTACTATGCATCCATGCGGCACTATTCATCCATGTGACACTTCATACCTGCGGCACTATGCATCCATGCGGCACTATGCAAGCCACGTGGCAGTATTCATGTCTGTGGCACTATGCAAGCCATGCGGCACTATGCAAGCCTGCGGCACTATGTAAGGCATACGATACTATGAAAGTCATACGACACTATTCATGCCTGCGATACTATACAAGCCTACGGCACTATGCAAGCCTTCCGATACTATTCATCCCTGCGGCACTATTCATCGTCCCTGTCAGAATCAGGACAGATGAACATAGAAGATGTCCAAATTAATCTAATTTTTGCCACAACTTCCTCAAAGCAAGTCGTAATCTAACTTTTCAAAGGTCCATTTTGGGTAAAATCAAATTCTCTAAAACGTAGAATAATCAAAACTTAAAAATAATGAAGTTTAGTAGATCAAAACCCAAGAAAACTGAAAAGGCTATAAACTTAGATCTACAAAAATTTATCCACCAAAATAAAAAATGCCAAGTTCCAAAGATGCTTAGAATCATGTAAGAAAGAGTTTAGAACAAACAAAATAACATTTGTCCAACATTTGGCAAGATGTACTTGCCTTAGGTTGGAGGAGAAAATGAAGAGGAAGAAGATGAAAAGAATAAAAATAAAGGAGGAGAGAGAGAGGAGTTGGGTTTTATACAAACCTTCTCATCTCAAACCCACCTAAACCAAACCAAGCCCTATACCAAGTTGAACCGAACCAAATTAAACCAAGTCAAGTTTAACCTATACTTTGGAAAAAATTTAAAATATTCGAAATACAGCTCAAAATACGTACCCGTACATAAATACTGATACAGTGAGACGAGTCTCATAACTCTCTCATCCTTAGAAAAATTTCGTCCTCGAAATTTCTTAAAGCCAGTCGAGTAAGATAACTAAAACAAAAGCTCAAGAAAACACAATCATCTCTACAAAATATAGCATGGTATATAAGTAAATAGAGGCAACTGTAATATAAATAAATGCGTAAACAATAGCACAATCACAATCAAGAAGGGCTGGAGGCATATGAATAAATATGTCTCCTGAGACAGTTGAGTAGGGACCAACGTCCTCGCTGGCCTACGCTGACTCCAAAATGGATAAGGTCAAGTCTCAAAGTAAGTCGGTACCAATGACTTAGTCTAAGACATGACTCTACCCAAGACGTATCATCGTAGTCGATACCAATAAAGTTATCACATGCCTCGACTACGAAGAAAGAAGAGTTGGGGACGTGAAACTCGCCTTCACTCACCGAATAAATCAAGCTGGCCATTGTACTCCATACGTGGATAGAATACAAGGTCGCCTGCAAGAACCCAAGATATATCGCCACTACCTGGCCTGCCACTGAAACACAAATCCCAAGAGAAGAACTGATGGAAGACCATGAAGATGGTACCTAAGACTCCCAAGGTATTTCCTTCATGCTGATACTAGAGCTGCTCCTGGTACTATGCATGCAACTGTGCTCTGAGCTGTCTGATCCTCTGAGCTCGCGATGGCGGTGGGTACTGTGCCAATGGTTGAACATCTAGTATTGGCCCTAGCTGCTCGTCTACTACTAGAGCGATGACGGGGGTGACTAAAAGGATGGCAGGGGTATATATGTTGTAGATGGTCATCTTGGAGATGTCGGATATGGACAAGTGTTAATTGAATGGTCCTCTGCTCCACAGTAGAAGCATCGCCTATTGGCCGTCTGACAAACTAATCTAGAATGCCCTAACTTCCCACAGTAGGTACATCCTTCTTGTTCTGGTCGATACTGCTGCTGGTTTTTTTGCCTCTGAGCTTGCTGCTACTGAACCGGTACTAGTGCCTGCTGGTTGGAAGGATGGATGGATGACGATCCAGTTGGACTTCACCAGGGACAAATGTAAGACCCAGTTTTCTGAAATTGGGGTATTTTTGAAAATTTATTATTTTTATTACTTATTAATGGTGTTTTAGTCATGATATGATTTTTGATGATTTTAGTTAATTTAAAATTATTTTCTAAGTCATGGCTTATGACTTTGTGATTTTACTAGTGTAACCCTAGTGTAAACCCTATAGATTTCATAACCTAGAGATCAACCATGACCATGTAAGCCTAACCATGTGATTAGGATATCAAATTACCACTTTTTAGTCAAAAGGGTATTTTGGTAATTTATTAGAATTTATTAGGAATTATTTGGATTTATGTGTTTTTATTATTATTTAATTATTGATTAGTGCCATGATTAGTTCCTAACCTAGTTTAGCACTAATCTAGAGGTTAGCAACTAACCTAGAAGACTAAGTAGGGGATGTTAACTTTATGTGTAATATCTAGGTTTCATAAATATCTAGATATCTTATTTTTTAGATATTTTAGAACCTAGAAATATCTATCTACCTAGTCAAGCCTTAGGGTCTAAGTTAGCAAGGTGGAGGGGACCCTAAATATCTACCCTACCCCCCCCCCCCATAGCAGCCAACACCCTACCCCCCTTCCTATATAATCCCCTTAAACTCATTCATGATCAATTTGCATGAATTTAATACCTAGAAATTCCCATTTCTTTACAAGACCACAACTTGATCAATATTGATCCAAATTCACTCTAGTCTCTTGCATTGGGACCCTACAACATCTAGGGTGCTAAGGAGAACTAGCAATCAAGGATTTGGAAGCATTGGACATCATCAAGTGGAAGAGCACACACTCCCCTTTTCTTTGATTTTCCTTGGAATTGTACCAATAGGTAATTTCCCTCAAACTTAGTTAAAACCCTGATTTTTCTTCATAAATGCATTCATGTAGGACTACCATAACTGTGGGTAAGGTTTGGTGGAAATTAGAAGTGGTTTGGTGTCCATATCGGACACGTATCTAGGGTTTTATGCAAGTGTTTGATGTATTGCCTCTGTGAATTAAATGTTATTATTTTCGAAAACTTTTTGAACAAGTTTTTAGCCCTATAGGTGTAGATCATAGAACCATAACTCTGAGCACACTTCGAGTTGTGTCCGTGTCCAAAACAGGATACGAACACACTGTTAAACCACACTGTGACACTGAAAAACCCCACTGTTAGACACTTACTGTCGTGTCCACACGTGTCGTGGACACGATACAAGAACTTGGACACATGCCCTGACACCCCACCTATCCTAGGACACGACCACGACACCATAAGTTGCACACACGTGGCCCTAGACTGGTCGACACGCGTGCACGACGCAGCACGACAGTGCGCGCGGCTCCCCTGCTGCTGCACATCTCGTGCTCGCTGCACGTGACACGTGGACACGTGCCACTTGGCACAGAGGTGGGGGCACCCTCTGACAAGCCCCCCCTCGAGTCTCACAACTTCTTGTATCGTATCGGACACGAAATCGCCTCTGCACTGGTCACTCACTGACAGCACACACGTGGAAATTGGGCTCTGATACGGGCTTTCCATTTGGACACGGCGACACGTGGACACCATACAGACACACTGACACCTAGCCTGACCCTAGGCGAACCTAGGGACACGACCACGAGACACGAGGTCGTGTGTGTCGTGTCCTAGAGCTAGTTGCACATGTGCACGATACTGTATTTTGTGTGTGTGCACTGTCTTACCCGATTAGGGTTTTTGACACTTTGACACGCCGTGTCGTGTCGTGGTGGACTTCCAGTGACACACATGACACGTACACGTACGGGGCACCAGTTACCAACCATTTGTATCGAGCCTTAACTCGGTTTTGTATGAGAATTTGGGTTTACCTAATTTTTCTATACACAGTCCAGTTTTCCAGTTTTTGGGATATTTCCCAGTTTTTGAAAATGGATTTCAAACCCAAATTTGATATGTTTTATACATTATATTAGTGTATTTTAGTATGTATATATGTAGTATATATGTATGTGTGAGTGTGGGTGAATTTTGGGGGTATTTGGTAGAGTATAGGTGGAGTTATGTATATATATACATATGTATGTATATATGTTATTGTGTGTGTGTGTTTGGGGACTGAATTTGGTTCCAGGATTTCTGAACCCATTCCCCCTTGCTGTCCAGCCTTTCTCTCTCACTGTCCTCTTCACTCTCTCTCTCATTCTCTCTCTCTCTTACTCTAAGTCTCTCTCTCTCTCTCTCTTATCTCTATATATAGGTGATATATATATATATATATATATATATATATATATATATATATATATATATATATATATATAGGTTGATAGGTTGATATATATATATATATAGATATATATATATATATATATATATATATATATATATATATATATATATATATATATATATATATATATATATGTATATATATATAAATGATATATATACATTTGTATTAGGTCTCTTTATGTCAATATATAGATATATGTGAGTGTAGGTTTGTATTATGTTTAGTACTAATATATTGATATTTGGGAAGTGTATAGATAGTGTATATCTATAGTTATAGATATATATATATGTATGACTAGCCCATGGCCTAGGTTACCAGCCCATGGTCTTGGGACTAACTCAATTTGACCTAAAGGCCCAAAAACCCAACTTGTTGACCCTTGTTGACTAAGGGTTGACCAAAGTCAACCTTAGGTTAAAGTTGACCTAGTTAACCTAGAATTGACTAGGATTGACCTAAAATGACTAGTTTAACTAGTTGACTAGTAAGACATAGTTTGACTAGGTAATTGACCATTGTTGACCAAAGTCAACTATAGGTCAAACCTTGACCAAATTGACCTAAAATGACTTGGATGAACATAGAAGGACTATTTGACTTGAGTTTGACTAAACTAGATGATTAGGTTGACCATATGGATTATGAGGGTAATCCTATATAGATAAAGATATGTATGGGGTTAAGTTAGATACCTAGAGTCGAGTCATGACTTGAGTTGGAGAATGGGATTAGCTTGATTATAGGATTAAGGTTGGTATTGTACTATATGTATTTATGTGTGGTATACTTTGTATAGGTAATTGTAGTATAGTATCTTAGGTATTCTAAGACATATTAGCCTATGATGATTTGTGTTAGCCTTAGAAATTGACTAGAAGTTGACCATTAGTCAAGATTGACCTGATTACCTTATTGACTAGTCTATGATTAACCAAAACCTTAGTTAGACTAAGACTTGACCCTATATGGACCCAAGTAACTAGAGTTGACTAGTTTGGCTAGAATGTTTGACCAAGGGTTAACTTTAACCTAGATTAGACTTGTTTAACTTTGTTTGACCTTGTATGACTTAGTTTAACTTCTTGTAACCTAGTATGAATTAATTTGACTTAGTTTGACTGTAGTGTTGACCAAGTTTGACTTTGACCTAGATTGGCTTAGAATTCATATAGATTGCATCGTAGATTTCATTTACCTTCATTTTGGACATGTCATAACTGTATTGCTCTATTTTAGGACATTGTGACCCTGGTACAGACATCTGATATTACACTACTCTTTCCAGAGTAACAGGCGAGTACATTCTCTGATAATTCTCTCATTTATTTGTCGATTACTGTATTTCAGTTCTAGTTAGTTCTATGTGATTCTCTGTATCAACACGTATGGATATTTCTGGATTCATGTATCGACACATACCTTACTTATTGGCCTCTATTACTGGAGTTATTGGTATCATTCCGGAATCATTTATGGAATCATCACGTATTGGCCAGACTCATCTCGATTCTTTTTGTCGATTTTGGATTCACTTGCTGGGCGGAGAAATATTGAGTAAGACATGTAGACATACCCCAAATCTGGAATCTCCAACTGGAATCTACTGGAAGCATAGCCATCTCTTGTCTGATCCGTAAGAGATGTGCCTGATACCTACAGCCATTTGTATGTCGACCTCGGTATTTTAAAACACACTGTTAGATCATAGTTGGACTCACCCTGGTTTTATTGATCACTGTTGGACTCATTTTATACTGGAAATTATCTGGTATCAGATTATATGGACTGGACTCACACTGGGATTACTTTAGACTTATATCGTACTGTCTGGACTCGTACATATTATTCTAGTTCAGTTAGCTTTTATTACAGTCTTCATTGCCATGATTCTTCTCTTGTTCTAGTTACCTTTCTTTTCTTGTATCTTACTGCCTCTCTATGCCATCATTACCTGTATAAAACTGCCATGCTCATCAATAAAACTGTCTATAACTGCTTTATAGTTCTTTGTCATTTACTTGGGTTTTTTTAGATGAGTTGTACTCGTTCCCGTCCTGATTGGACCTGTTAAAAATATTACAGATGATAATCCTGAGGACACATGCCCTGCTTACCATGGACCTGGCGAGGGATTAGCTACCTTTGGTTCCGACTCTCAGGAGTGATTCAGGAGATTAGCTAGTAGACCACTTTAGCTTTCATGTTTTGGCTTGTTGTATTAAAGTTAAGATATTGAGTCTGTATTAAGTTGGTTTGAGATATTGGTGTATTATTTTAGTAGTTAGTTGTTGTTGTCTTTAATTCCTTAGGTATAACTTCTGTGTTATCTTTTCGTGTTTAGACTGTGTTTGAGTAGATCATACCCTTTACTTGCCCTCCATTCGGAGCTGATATCTGGACAAGTACTTTTTATATTTACTGCATGAGATTAGTTAGCAACCTAGGACAGCTTACTACCGCCGACACTGCGGCATAGGCTGGACGTACCCACTTCTCGTGCCCCTATACCGGATGCGGGTCGTGACAACAAACTCCTACCAGGTGGTCTGGTGATCCGCACGCTAAATATAGATGGTTAGCCCTCTGACAGGTAAGATGAGTGTGCCCTTCCCTTCCACAGAAGGAACATACGACCAGTAACTCCTGGCTCTGATATGGATATTGGTCTGCTGGTACTGGTGATGGACGTCGGGGTAAAAAGTCTGATACATACGAATGGTTCCTTTTACGACCTTCGGTTCTGGATGCGATCCTCCTAGTTCCATGCTCTTGCTCTCGTACTGCGTCCACTGTAGGTCGGGCTCGATATGTTGACTGGCTGTGCGACTAGTACTACCTGGCTCCAATCTATACTTCTTCTGGCTGCAAGTTCGTGTCTTGAAATTCTTCGGGTATTCCTTGCCTACTACGGTCTATCAACATCTGGATACTCTGATGGAGAGCGAGATCTCGTCGTTGCTGTGACTCCATCATTTCTTTGATAATCCCTATGAGTGCAGGTACATCGGGCTGACCTGGTACTACCTCTGTTCAGACTGCTGATTGTACAGGCTGAACTAGCTGATCGAGATGGACTGGCACCTCTGCCCTCGAGTCAACTTTCGACTCTTCGTCTAAATGCTGAGACTGATCCTCCATAACTGGCCTAACAGAAGATTGCTGACCTGCCATAGGTAGAACCCAAATAAGATAATCAAAAGAATTTGGAACAGTACCCCTGAAAGTTGAAGGACATACGGATAAATCGAAAGAAGAGGAAAGATCAACGATCAAGGCAGATATCAGATCAAATGATCAGAGATAGAGAATAACATGAAGGAAATCAATAAAGGGTAATCGTGATTGAGATAAATAAACATCAGTAACCCCCACATATCTGAAAAATCAGACCTGCATGGGTTACCACTAAAACCTATGCCACACCCCAGAACCAGAATACTGACAAGTGGGGACGGACATGGCCAGCTACGCAATACCAAAGTACACTAGTACTCTGAAATCACGTATAAACTGTCAAGACATGGGGGTTACTTCTACAAGCCAACAGTCGATCCTTGGTTAAAATAATCCTAGGTATTTTAATCACAGGTAATTATACAAGGTACAAGAAGTATGATCATAAGACATACAATAGTAAAGCATCCCAAACCATAAATATATGGATGATCATGAAGCTAGTAATACAAAACGGAGAAACTAGCAAGAGTATTAGTCATACATGATAGCTCTAGCTGCAGTCGAGAATACGCACATCATGTTTATGCCCGTAGGCTAAATGTCAAGGACCAAAATACGAGCTAAACACGTGCTCGGAGGCTAAACGCCACAAAAGAATAATGTACATAACCAGTGGGAAAATAAAATGAGAAACCCACTTGGGTACTCTGGTGCTCTGGATGGTCACCGTCGAGTAGATGGTGCGGAAGATCCTCTGGGCTTCTCTATCAGATCTGGTCAAACAAAACCAGTAGGGTCAGACCCCCAATAGCAAATACCACAAGGGAGCCAAACTATGAACTAAAACCAGCAATCACTAACATCAACAATTAGAGATACGAATGAGTAAAGGCAGATCGAGACTCGTGTACTACCAATCCACTTATTCCGAACATAGGAAGACAATAAGTAAGCATCTTGGAGCATAAAGTAATTATCATGCAACATAATGTAATGTGTAGACATGTTAAGTAAACAGAAGCTTGAGAATATGTAAAAGTAATTGAACATGTGAGCTTGTGAGATAGCCGGATCATAAGAGCGTGGTGACCCGGCATAGGGAGTCATGTACAGCTTGTGAGATAATTGAACATGTGAGCATGTAAGAATTATATAGAAAGACAATGATAAGTGGACTTAGGAACTAATTCGAAAGTCAAGTTACAACCCTTAAACCAAAGAAGGACCTGGGTTGTAACCCTTCTCCTGAACAGAAATTAGTCTCTGATCATTGTACTGCATAAAGATCATGTATAGAATGTGAGTACTGAATAGGACGACAAATGAAAAGATGACTTAGGAACTATTCTGGAAGCCATGTTACAACCCTTAAACCAAACGAGGACCGGGATTGTAACCCTTCTCTTGGACAGAACTTAACCTCCGATCATTTATCGACAAGGTAAAGCATAAATCATAGTGTACTAAAATAAACATACGGACACTGCCTAGACAAAACTAGACTGGACTGGACTGACTCCATCTATCAATCACGGCCAAGCAATGAGTACGGCTTGATACTTTAACTAAATAGGGTTATCACAAGCCTAGTTACTAACAAGATGCAAAGAGATTTTCAAGTCCTGTTACCCGCTTGCTGCTACCGGAGTGACCCAGCAAAAGAAAACAAGTATAGCAGACACACGGCAGTAAGATACATGTGTCCTACGGAGGTGCCCCACTCGACGGTGAGCTGGAAATATGACCATCATGACAGATAGCTCCAAATCTCATGTGTGTATATATATATATATATATATATATATATATATATATATATATATATATATATATATATATATAAGGCCGGGATCAAACGGACAACAGGTAACTGGAAAAGTCTCTTCATGAACTACTTGATCAATCTAGTCATTAATCATAGCCAGATTCAGTATGAATCCCTGATCATGGTCAGCAGGAATCCATGCCTTAGACATGATGCAATACAGAACATGTAGCTTGTACAAACACACTCAAGAAAAATACCTACGGTGTCCAAATCATTCATTACTTGTAAGCCAATAAAGCCGTCGCAACAGCATTCATGGTTCATGTCATGTCATATTACTTGTTATATTACTAGCCTGGAGTGCACCACGACGGGTCACTATCATGTTAAGGGTACTTGTTAGGGGTGCGCCACGATGGGCCACAATCATGTTAAGCAAAGAAGTGACATGTGACTTGAGTGCATCGCAACAGGTCACTATCGTGTTAAGCAAAGAAGAAAGACATACATTATGAGTGCACCACAACGGGTCACTATCATGTTAAGCAAAAGAAGGAAGACATAAATCATGAGTGCCCCACAACGGGTTACTATCATGTTAAGCAATCATAGACGTAAGAAAGCTTGTAGATAGATATTGATAAAAGGTGCATCATAACATAAAAGAAAGAATAAATGAGGTAACTACTTGGCCTAAAATACCAATTGAATTCGTGCTAGTGTTAAGGGTATGAGAGAGGTACAATCATTCTCTAACTGTATAATATTATCAAATCATGTTAAAAAATTCATTTAATAAAGAAATATCAAGCTATTAAGTAGGGTCGTCGCAATTTAGGCCGAGATATAAAACATGCAATGCAATCATAAGCTCCATATCAAGAATGAAAGAAACTTGTATAAAATAGTTGGTAACATATTCTTGAAGCCAGGAAAAAGATCTACAACTTTCATGTTTGGAGTCGGATGAAATTCTGGCCACAAATCAGCCAAATAGGACGTAAAACAACCAAAAATAGCCAAAATAGGTAATATACGGCATTCTGCGATACTATTCATCCATGTGACACTATGCAAGCCTACGGTACTATTCATTCATGCAGTACTATGCAAGCCATGCGGCACTAAACAAGCCTGCGGCACTATTTATCTATGCGGCACTATTCATGCCTACGGTACTATGCATCCATGTGGCACTATTCATCCATACGACACTATTCATGCCTACGACACTATACATTCATGCGGCACTATGCAAGCCATGCGATACTATTCATGCCTGCGGCACTATACAAGCCATGCAGTACTATTCATGCCTGCGACACTATACAAGCCTGTGGCACTATGCAAGCCATGCGGCACTATACAAGCCATGTGGCACTATGCAAGCTTGCGGCACTATGCAAGACATACGGCACTATTCATCCCTACGGCACTATTCATCGTCCCTGCCAGAATCAGGACAGATGAACATAGAAGATGTTCAAATCTTATTTTGGCCATAACTTCCTCAAAACAAGTCGAAATCTAACTTTTCAAAGGTCTATTTTGGGTAAAATCGAATTCTCTACAACATAGAATAATTAAAAATTGAAAATAATGAAGTTTAGTAGATCAAAACCCAAGAAAACTGAAAAGGCTATAAACTTAGATCTACAAAAATTTATCCACCAAAATAAAAAATACCAAGTTCTAAAGATGCTTAGAATCATGTAAGGAAGAGTTTAGAATAAACAAAATAACATTTGTCCAACATTTGGCAAGATGTACTTGCCTTAGGTTGGAGGAGAAAATAAAGAGAAAGAAGATGAAGAGAATGAAAATAATGGAGGAGAGAGATAGAGAGAGAGGAGTTGGGTTTTATACAAACCTTCTCATCTCAAATCCACCTAAACCAAACCAAGCCCTATACCAAGTTGAACCGAACCAAATTAAACCAAGTCAAGTTTAATCTCTACTTTGGAAAATTTTTAAAATATTCGAAAACCAGGAAATACGAAATACGACTCAAAATATATACCCGTACATAAATACTGATACAGTGAGACGAGTCTCACAAACATATAATAAGGCACATGGAGTGAGAAATCTATGTTGCTTTAGTTTAGTATTTTGTTACGTTTGATCATTGGAATAGTGCAAAGATTATAACACCTATTCTAATTTCAAAATTTCTATTTATGACACATCGAGAGAAATTATTTTAATTTAATATTATTAATAACTAGTTAAGTAGCCCGTTGTCACGGATAATGACATAGAAGTTTGTCAAGTCAAGATACAAAACTAGGTATTACTACACATTAATAACAAATTTTACATCGTTTAATATTATGGATTTGACATCTAGAATAATTTTTTGCAAAATTGCCCAAATATAAATATAATGTTATGTGATTATTTTATATGTAATATTTGATTTATGAAAGAAAAAAAATTTGTTACATGCTTCTATATAGTATTGTCAAAATATTTTCTTTCACTGTATTATGTAACTAAAATATATTTCAGACTTGGACATACTGATAGCATATTTATAATTCTAGTTTTCATATTTACCATAAAAATATTGTTGAATTATTTCAATGTTAAACAATATATATTGGTCCGTCAGAATGAACAAGTTGTGCATTGATTCAAATTATATTATTTTTAATATGCAAATTAACATTTATTGAAGATCGAATTGTTACAGTTTTATTCTTGTCGGACATGATCTTTGTAATGTTATTTCTTCAAGTCAGAAGAAATAAAAGTTACGACATGTTAGAAAAGGAGAAAACATGCTAAGACATAAGGTAAGTAATACAAAGTTCTTCGCTTTATTATGTTTATAAAATTTTCATATTTTCAAATTCTTGGACAAAATTGGATATTAGTGAGATTATAGAACTATCTCAAAGCAATGCACAAAATGATATTTTATTCTGAAGTGTTGTTACTAAGACAAAATTAAGAAGTACAAAATAGCTCCGAACATGTGGAAAGGTAATTTTTCACATTTACAATTCACATATTCTATTCATTTTGACTACTAAGTTTAGTTGGACAAATATATGAAGTCTGTGAGCCATCATTCTTGGTTTCTGTATGTAGAATATGGTGATAATGGATAATATTCTTTCCTTGATCGGTTTACATGTTTGAACCTTAAATGATTACAATATTAGAATTTCTAGTCAGAAAAAAAATCACAATATTGTTCTGTCACAATATTTAGACAAAAATTTATTTTTGTTTATATTTTGTGACACTATAATTCTTTTGTTTCATTCAAATATTTTATTCATAAAAAAATAATTAGTGAAATTATAAATTCTTTTAAATCTAAACTGTAAAAATTTGAGATTATTTTGGGTACATGCTGAAAGGGTCCTTCTGTCAACCAGGCATAAATAGTCCTAGCGACACTGTACTTAATCGTCTTCATGTGGACCTCCACTGGCTGGAAATCGATCCCCACAGCTAACCCAAGTTAATCAACATTTTATAAACTAAAGATTTCTTAAGATTGATTAGCAAATAACTTAAACTATTATTCTAGTACTTTAGACTGTCATTTTTGTAAACATGGCTTATAAAGATACATCTTTAGAGCCATGGCTGAAAGATACTGTGCCTTACTTTAAGAGGTGATAGAGCCAGATGATTTTTGATTCACTATCCTAAGTCTTATATCAATAATTAGTGAAATCATACATTTTGTTAAATGGATTATGATGACACAAAGTATGATTTAGGAGTAATCCAAACATCTGGATTAGTCAAACCAAAAGTTCCTAAGGAAATGGACTACAATTGGTTTCGCAGAATTTTAATGTTTTCTGAGTCATTACATGACATTTTCTTCGGATATAAAAACACTAAAGATCACTAAGATCCAGTGTAAGGTTTCATCTGTGGAACAACTTAGATACTCATAAGTTGATAGGTCCTTGTGACAAACTAGCATATCTAGGAGTATCAAAGAATTTGAAACAATATATTTAAACATAGTTTGTGCTGAAGTTGAATGGCTCAGATATCTTACTATGTATATATCAAATAGATTAAGACAAAATTTACTCCTACTATGACTTCATGACATATTGAAACTGAATATATCAAGCATCTTATTATGCATATATATGATCTACATATTTATGTACCTGACATTTGTTTTAAAATTATGCTAAAAGCATGATCTTGTGAATTCTAAGATGAACAGGCACCTATAGCTGTATTTCAAGACATGAAGAAAATGTAGTTCTTGACTATAAAAGTCATAAAAAAAAATTTACAGATCTCTTGACGAAGAGTCTGTTTACTCTTGACGAAGAGTTTATTTAGAAAATTAATCCTAGAATCATCGAGGGAGATGAGGTTAAGCCCATAAGTAAGTCACCAGCAGTGACAACCTAACTAAGTCAGACTGGAGATTCCAAGAAGTCAGTTCAATTGGTAGGAACAAGCTGGACTAATGTGACTATTATGGAACACTGAACCTGAGATTAAATTTCCTTAAACTAATGTCCGAGAGATTGTACAATGTTGTACATGAATACCCTATCCCTATGGTGACAATGTTCCAGTGTGGTTTGGTTAGGATGAGTTTTAAAACTCTTAATAGATCCAAGCATAGTTATGCAGGGTTGACTCCAATCACTAATCCTTTGAGGACTTACCTATATGAGAGGTCGTGAAGGCCGCGACTATAGGACACTACAATAAAAATGACATTTTTGACGATTTTTTCTTGACGATCGTGCTAAACTGTCAAGGAAAACCGATATCTTGACGGTTTTAGACATACGTCAAGAAAACACCTTTTTTTGTGTTATATAACTAAATTTTACCATAATACTTGACGGTTTTAGAGGAACAGTAAAAAAAATCCTATTATGTATTGACAGTTTGTTGATATTTGTCAATTATGTATGTGCGACTATGCACATTCAGCTTGTATTTTACTAATTTTTTGATTTTTTTTTTTTTCTGTATCATCTAGGTTGACGGTTGGCTAAAACCACATAAACTGCTTGTGAAATCCTTCTTCTCCACCAACTCCTCGTTCTTGACTCCTCCTTTTTCTCATGGCCTCCCTCTCCCCGCATGCTCCATCTCACTCTAGAGAAACTACCGTCTTCGCCATCTCCCTCTCCTACGACCTCCACCTCTCTGCTCTCCACGCTAGCCCCGACTCCCACCTCTGCACCGCCTCTTCCTCCCCAAAACCCCAAATTCTGAACCCTATAAAACCCACTAGTCCTCCTTCCCCTTCTATTTCTAGTTTTGGAAATTTAGAGTTAGGGTTTCCCAAAACCCCCCAAATTTCGAGCTCGCTGGAGGGCGAAAGCGGCACGGGATGGCGAGAGGCTACGTGGTCGTGCAACAAACGATTAGAAGCTGAAGAATTATCGCACGCCACCTCATTCGAGAGGACGAGATCTAAAATCTTCTTTGTCCTCGAGTATGTCGCCCGTGGGGAGCTCGGACATTTCGATGAGCTCCAGACTACCATCGTGTGTGTTCTCAAAAATTCTAATCCTAGGTTTTCAAACTCCCTTAGGAAGAGATCGCAATATATTTCACCTTAGAAAAATTCAACCAATTTCTTACAAAAATGAGCAATATAAACCTCTTTGCCACTAAGATTAGAGGGTTCTAATTGATTGCCTGATTACAATCACAATTTATTTCTTCAATCGAAGTAGAAAGTTTCTAGCAAGATAGCTTTCAAATGTAGCAAATTCAAGTTCCAGATCTACAATCTTCACAAAATCATTTTAAAACACATACGATTTTTAGTAACAAGCAAGAAAAAAAAAAGATTTATGAGCTTCTCATGTTAAAAACAAATTATTCAATGATTTTAACAATGGGACCTTCCTAACGAAGATAATTTATCATGAAAAATATGTCTAAAATTCATAATCTAATCTGTAAGTACAAAGAATGGCAAGATTTCTAATATCTCCAATACTGTGCAACTGTAGACAAAAATATATATTACAACCAGAAGCAACTCAAAAACATCTAACACTCCTTTATTGACATATATAAATATTTCACATTTGCACTCAAATCAGATCATAGATATATGGGGAGTTCCTGCAAAAATTTCAAAACATAATTGGTTCATCTTCATTTTTCTTTCGATCTTATTGTTCTGTCCTCATGTAGTTGTTTTCTTTTCTTATTCCATCAGAACTATGTATTTCCCGACAATCTTTGAATCTAGTTGTTGTTCCTATGTATGTGCATAACTGTCTTACAATATTACCCCCCTCTAAGAAAAACAAAAACTCTGTGGACTCATCCATTTTATTTCATTTTGTGACATTTTTTGTTCACTTTTCCATTGGATTTTCATTGTTGATTGCTTTAACAAACTAAGGTTCAACATACATATTGAGTGAATTTTGCTGATTGTTTCTTCTCTTTATACTGTTGTCTAATTTGTAGGTGACTGGGACATCTAATCTGAAAATCGATAGTGTTCTGATGATGTCTAATTTGTATGTAAATGCATCGTCTATTGATCAGTAGTGTTCTGAGAATGTAGGTATATATTCCTTGGGAACAATTTTCTATTGCACAAATGCAATATACGCAAATAGTACTTTATGTAAATTGCAAGCTCAACACCACATGTCGTGTTTAGAAATTTTAAATGATTTACTTGGGGTTACAGTTATCATTATACTTGAAATGTGGTTGAGGCCCAAATGACATGCCAGGTATAAAGCTAAGTCGGCTTGGAAAAGCAATTTAATTTTTTTTTTTTCAATCAGAAGAAATACAAGCAATTGTCTTGGTCATCTTGCAAGATAGTAGCTGTCCTGGGCTGCTATCAGGTATATTGGGTAAATATAGCATATTTGTATTTTCTAGATTTATTTATTGATTCATTCACGGATATACTTAATATATATTGGAGAAATGCAACTGATATGTGCATCGGCTTGTGCACTCCTATATTTAACGTTGACCAATGTCATAAGGAAACTTCATAAGCTACTAGCAATGTATAAATGTATCTCACTAAAGTAAGACAACTGCTTATGGATCAGATTTGCATGCCATTAGTTGGAAAACTAAATTGTCATGAACGAGTCCGTAAGTTTTAAATTTGATTGGACTTTTATATGTTGTTTGCATTGGCATTAGCCACCTTACTCTCTTGATGAATTTGTAGTTGATCATTTCAATTCCTAATAAAACTTTCCCTTTGATTGACACTTCCAATCTTTTGTTATTTACCTAATCCGAAATGCTCTCATATTAGACAACATATACTACTGATTTGTACTTATAATTGGTTGTATTTATGAAATGTAGGACATAACAGTTGTTGCCACGGGAATTTTTGCTCTAGTTTGGCAATTGCTGACATGATGTTCGAATTTGAACATCATTACACCAGGAATTGTGTTCATGGAAAAATTGGCTGAGGTACTAAAGTATTATATTCGCTCTAGTTTGAAAAATGATCCTCGTTGAGAGTCAATTAAGGTTATGTGGTGTATTTCTTATTTATGATTTCATCTTATTATTGTCTAGATTTTCTAATTTAGTATATAGATTAGAGTTCTCTGCTAATAGAGTTTTAAATATAAAATATTCATTCAAATTGTTTTAAGAGTTCTGTCAGCTTTCTAAGTTGTATATATTACACTTTGATCGAGCACTAAACTAAAAAGTAACCTAAGTTGTATATATTACCAGGTTTGTTGTTGGTCTTTTATGTTAGTGATGTGTCTTCCATATAATCCTGATATTAAAAGAGGTTTGTTGTTGGTTGTTTTTCTTTTTCTAATAATTCTTGGTTATGTGAAACATCCTTCTAGTACCTCAGTTATGTCATTCTATTTTACTAACAAGTCCTATAAATTTCAAGATGCCCTAGTTTATTTTATAGTTGAAAGTTGAAACATTACATATGGCCACTGTTGTAATAACTGGAGTATTTTTTTAGCACTTCTTTCTTTCCTCCTAGATGTGGATCCGAAGCACAACCTTGTATTTTGGTATGTACACCAACTTCTATCTATTTGTACAATAATTTTAATCCTGGCATCTTGATATCTTTTGGCAACATAATATTTGGATTTAGTATTTTTTTATATATATAAAGTTTTGACTTTTCTTTCCTTTTTTCTTCTTACACTTGTCCTCGCAAGATCCTATATGTTGTCTATATCTTATTTAGGGAGTGACTTGGTCTAGTAATGGCTAACATCCAGTCAGAGAGAAATAATTGTTCTATTTTATTTTTCTGGTCCTCTTTTGGGTGGTTCATTATGTATCTTAATTTTGGGGTCTCCATTACCTATATCTCAATGCACTTGGACTATTCCCTAAGCTGCTTCATTATTATTCCTGAATGTGGTACTAAGTTTTTAAGGGCTTATCATTATAAATCTATTAGATGAACTTGCTTTACTTCAATACTTTTATACTTTCTTTTACTAACCAGAGAAAGGTGGTAGCCCTTAAAAGATCTGAATGAAATATACAGATTCATGTAGCCACATCAATTTTTTTTGGATAAAGGGTTGTTTCAATGTTTCATTACTTCAAATATTTTCTCACTTCCTATACTTTGTAGGCCTACACAAGTTTTACCTTTTGTTGCAATTCATTTTACTTACAAATGCATTCAGCTTTGGCGTCTCTAACCAAAATATTGAACTTGTGAAGTCTTTTGTGAGCAACTGTTACCTTTCTATAAACTTTAAAATCTAATTGTGCAGTAGCTTTTCTTTTACAGTCCAACACTCAGTATATTTGTGTCCCTGCTTGGTTGTGTAGCTAGGAAGTTCATAAAAGACCCAAAATTGATGTCTTTCATTGATGCTGAGGTGTGAAATTTTTGTGACTTGGTATATAATCATGTTTTTTTTTTTATATTGCAGAGGAAATGCCCTTAACATTGCCAAACGAAAGAAAAACGATTTAAATAGCCAATCCCTAAAGTTTGGTATTAAGGCTTTCCTTTTGCTGTTTTTGTACTATACAATCCTACTTCAACTGAATGATGAAATTTTGTAACTTAGATTATTTCTTGCGATATCCAACAACAAGTGTCTTAGCTCAGGAGTCTATAATTTGTGGTGTCTTTGCAGTGCTTCATAGTGAGTACAGTTAATGCTTTGCAGACGCCAATGATTAATGCAAGCATGGTCAGACAATCTTTTTTACTGTTTTATATATTTTTGTCATAACAGGTTTTATGCGACAGACACTTTTGAGGGATAAATAACCAGTTGGTGTGTTGGTGGAATTGCCAAGGCTTTGGCAACTGGCCTGGTAGATAAGGGTAGTCTAATACTTTATAAAGCAAATGTGACCAATGTCATACTAGAGCAAGGAAAGGCTGAGAGTCTTAACGAACTACTTATATAGCTTGAACATTCTGAATCATTTCTTATTAATAACCAAGAACTGATTGACTCTTTAATTTTATGTTATTCATTTGTTCGATCACAGGTGGGAGTGAGGCTTGCAGATGGAAGGGAATTTTTCTCTAAACAGTAATATCGAATGCAACCAGATGGGATACATTTGGTATGTTTCACCGGATAAATTTGGATGTTATTACATCTGTGAAGTCTGTTAGCTTACTATTCCATATTAGTTTCAATAGTCCCACTGGCTTGGGTTGGGCTTACATCAATATTATGCTATTCCCTCTGATATGAATTTACTGGTAATTTACAGTTCAATTTTAAGTCAAGAAATAGCCTCTCCACATTAGATACGGGTAAGGTCACGTACATCTCGACCATCCCCAGAACATGCATAAGATGGAGCCTTATGGCACCGACACACTTCAGGTTGCTAAATATTCAGTTTAGTAAAAGCACAGGGTTGGATTTGGCTTAGGCGATTAGGTTGCAAAAATCAAAGTAGATGATTTTCGACCCTCATGTAATTATAACGAAGATAAACCACTCTGTTGGACAGAAGAGAGGAAAAAGATCTGTTGGGTGGGACTCCTCGTTTTTCTGGAGTATATTTTTTTCTTACTATATACATAATACATACCCTGTTTTGACCATATTGCACTTTGTATTATTTGATAACCTAAGAAATTTTCCTGCTCGCCAGTATAATTAGGATATCCCATCCAATATGAATTTTACATGTTTATTGACGAGGTTAGATCGTCAAATAATAAACTGAACATTGATAAATGCGTGATCTGAACAGGTATTCATTTAATACAACAAATCAATGAGTCGTCGATAAGTAGTTTAATTTGAGCTGAACTCTTGTAACATGATCAGTATTCTGGTCAGGTTGGGTCAGTTCTTAGTTGCACTATAAGAATTAACCTGACATGTTAAATCAAACAATTTAACTTACTAAATCCACATTTCCCTCTGATGAATTGCTTTTCACATATGCATTTATTTTGCTTTTTACCTGTTTAATATACAGTTACAGGGTAACCTTATTGCTCTAAATAAACTAGTTCTGTAGTTAGGTATAAATGTATATTCGAAAAATGGCTTTTCTCAAGGAACATGGATTAAAAAAAAAACATGGTTCTAACCTTTAACATGTGAGACCTATGTTGAATGATCATGAAAAGACATGAAATTGAAACACAAACATAGGAAAATTGGCATATTTGTGCTTCTTATGTCATAAAGAAAGTTGAAAGAAGATATAACTGTAATATTCCATTACATGACATTCCAATATGCAACTAGGTATAGAGATTGCTTAGGAATTGTATCCCCTACAATTCATTATAATTGGTATTCCATTACTATTTTGCTCTTATTAGTGATCTAATCTTCCAAATATTGTTCATGATAGTTCAATTGAGTTATTATACTCTCCTTATTTTCTCCAGGATATTATTCTTTAGTATTCTTGTTGGTCAACAAGCTTAACATAAATTGGTAACTTGTGCTCTTGTTCTCTCAGGAACTACATGGAAAATGAAGGTGCTGTGAATATGGAAGGATGTGCTTTGGCTTGGTTTGCTACTTATTTTGGTTTTATTTGTATAATTATCAGTTTTAGATGTTTAAGTGTGGAAACTACATAATTTGGTTGGATATGTTTGTTAATGGACAAGTGTTGGATGTTTGTGGTTGGACGTGTGTTGTATGTGTTGGAAGTGTTGAAAGTTTGTGGTGTATGAATAATATACAATTTGTTAATATAATAATTAGATTTTATAGTTATTTGATGTATTAAATTTTCTGGATTATTGATATTATATGTGTTCGGTTCATAATATAAAATTACAAATGGAATTTTGGCTTTAGCTTCTCTTGACGGTTATAAAACGTCAACAATTAACTCAATCCTGCTGCAGAAGGGCTTTTCATTGACGATTTTTAATCGTGAGTAAATGATTTTTTGACAGTTTTTGCCCGTCAAAAAATATATTTTTTGACAGTTAATAACCGTCATCTAGGCCGGAGTCGAGAAAAGTTTTCAATTACATTGACGGTTTTTCAAAACTGATTTCTTGACGGCTAAAAACGGTCAAGAAAAATATTTTAGATGACGGTTTAAAAACTGTTAAAAAAAGTGGGAGACTTTTCTTGACTCTGGCCTACTTGATGGTGTAGAAATCCTAGAGGGGGGGGGGTGAATAGGGTCAAGCTAACTAATCAAGCACTTAGCACAAGCTAATGGGCAATTTAAAAATATAAGTGCAAGAGAAGAAGCAATAACAATACCGACACACGATATATCCTGGTATCCTCCCTAGAGGCAATCCAGTCCCGGAACTCTCTCCGGATTTAATCCACTATTTGAGCAAATAGTTACACACGAGTTTGGATCCGAAGAACTCGCCAACTTCTTACACGAGAGCTTTAATCCGAATGCCTCTCCGACTTCAACCGAGAGTTTGGATACGAAGACTCTCCAACTTCAACCGAGAGTTTGGATACGAAGACTCTCCAACTTCAACCGAGAGTTTGGATACGAAGACTCCCCAACTTCAACCTTTCACAATAGGTTTTGATCTCCTTATACAATAAGATGAAGATCTCACTTTTCAACTCAATAACTCTAATACAATTTGTGGATGGCAAATGAAAGCTTTGTAGAGTTGTTTGTGGATAGGCTTTGGTGGTTTAGAAATTTTTAGGTTCAAAGCATCAACCTTGAATGAAGGGGTTCAAGACTATTTATAACCGAAGCATTGAAAAGAGCTCAAGGCAACTTTTCAGTCCACGAACCGGCATACCGCCGGTATGATCCGGCATACCGCCGGTATGATTCGGCATACCGGCGGTATACCGGTCTGGGATTGCAACGGCTAGAAATATAGTCGTTGGGATCATTAATGGCTGAAAATCCGACCGTTGGAATTTCAACGTTTCGGAAGCGGTATACCGTCGGTATGGACCGATATGCCGTCGGTATGCCGGTTTTGTAAACAGAAACTTTCTGTGAACAAAAACCGGTATACCGTCGGTATACACCGGTATACCGTCGGTATGCCGTTTTTCACCAAAAATGATCCTGGACTTATTTCTGTCATAGCTTTCGATTTTACCATCCATTTCTTATGTTTACAATAATTCCTAAGACTCATTACAGACTCCAGATAAACTTAGGCAGGTGCAGGCTTCTTCAGAGTCTTGAAATGATGATGACATGGCTTGGCTTCTTCCTTTGATAGGTGCTGGCTTTTTCCCTTGGCGGCAGCTGTCCAAAGATATCCAGTTTGTAAAACTGAATACCTTTCGGGAGCTTCGTCCCTGAACCCCCGACGAGGGGCGCTGCCCCCTCGATCCCCGTCCGCTGACCGGGCAGCGGAACCCCCGGTGCGTGGCTCCAGAGATGTCGTCGGATGGTTCAGAAAAATCTTGTGGGATCCATCGTCTTTGGCCCACCATGATTTTTTTATTGCATATGTCCACATTGATCTTGCTTATTGCTTTTCTGCATGTACATGTTAGACGAACAAAGCAATAAACATAGTAGCAACTATGATAGGTTTAATGCACATTAGGATAATGCTGAGTTTAAGTATAAGTGCTAAGACGATAGCATAAATATTAGTGATATCATAATGATTAAACTTAATTGAATGACCACAATCAAAAACATAGTTTTGATTTTGGCAACCCGATTAAATTTAAGATAGATAGGCTCATATCACTAATAAGTAAACCAATAGGCACATATCACCAAAGGTATAAGTATAAGTAGAAATGCTTTTAGCGATAGTATGAAGATTAGTGAAAATGAAATGCTAAACTAAACATATTAACCATATTAAAAAAACATGATACAATCATTGGGCCAACAGATGGATCCACAACCGTCAAGATAACCATTTGTTGACGGGGATTAACCGTCAAGAAAGTCCTTTTTTTCTTGTAGTGGGATAGGACGATCCTGGACAACCCTCATGAATATGGAAAAGTGCGCATGACCAATATAACGCGCCACCCGATAGACCCAAGAATCTCTAGCGTCTGTGTGTGTTATTTTCTGAATCTGATTCAAGAAGTCTGATTCAAGGCATAGTCCATCAAGCACTTCTTCAGATAAAGACAATAGTCACTAAGTGAAATTCAAGGTTGGAGCCCATCTCATCTATGCATAGTATACATTGCCTAAAAATTCTTCATCTTTATTCCTTTTGAATATTCTTATCTTTGGTTTCGAAACTTGATTTTTGTTGTTGTTGTAATAGATGGCGAAAAATCAATTTTTTTTCCATATTATTATCTCATTTATTCACATTAAAATTATATCATGAATAACTTCTTTAACTCCCTAAGGTCACATTAGTATCCATTATCACACCTTTATTCCTATTGAATCCTATTGAAAGACTATTATGATATATTGGTTTGTGACATATATATATATATATATATATATATATATATATATATATCTATATATATATATATATATATATATATATATATATATATCTATATATATATGTGTGTGTGGAAAAATATATCTATATATATATATATATATATATATATATATATTTTATATATATATATATACTATATATATATATATATATATATATATGTGTGTGGAAAAAAAATATATATATATATATGTGTGGAAGCGGATCAAAAGCCTCCCTTAGAAAATCTCCTAAAAAACCCCCTCACTCTAATCCATAATTTAATATTAATATTAATGTTAATATTAATGTTAATATTAACATTAAATACTAAATTAACATTAAACTTAACATTAAATTAATATTAACATTAACATTAACATTAATATTAACATTAACATTAACATTAATATAAAAAAATATTAAAAAAATTAATATTAACATAAACATTAATATTAACATTAATATTAACATTAACATTAATATCAATATTAATATTAATATTAACATTAATATTACGAATTAGAGTGAGGGGAATTTTTAGGAGGTTTTCTAAGGAGGACTTTTGATCCGCTCCCTATATATATATATATATATATATATATATATATATATATATATATATATATATATATATATATATATATATATGTCTCCTTTGTGTTGTTGCAAGAGAGAAAAAAATTTACACTCTCTATAAATTATGTCTTCCTTCTACAAAATTCATTCCATTTTTCAGTCATCGACTTCCATTCTAACTCTTTCTATCTTCTGGGCAAAGCTAAGTTCAGGTCAATCTTTTTGAGTTGTGTGCGACGACGGGTTACCGGTAGAGCGTGAGTTTTACCACTAGGAGAATTCGGACAAAGTCTGCACATATATCCGAATAAACTCTTAGGGCAGTGCTACGTGCGCGACTTCTCCGAAGGCCGGTAACTTTTAATTCTAGTTTATTTTATTTACATAATTTTGAAGATAAAGACAAATATATCCAACAGTTTATATATAGGACCTTATGAATGGGACGGACGGCCGCGTGGTCGACATTTAGATCGGATTGAGTGTCGAAGGAGGTAGCTAAGAGCATCTCCAACCCTATTGTCTTGTTTTATGTTGTGAATCCTATGTGGCATGAGGCACAAGACAATGTCTTGTATAGGTGGCAAAATTATATTCACAAATGACAATGAGTTTAAAAAGTCATCTCCAATGCAAAAGTATTGAGAAGACAATACAAATAATTTTTTACAACTTCCAAGACAATTTTTACTCTTCTACTTCTTTTTATAAATATTTTTATTCACAAATGATGATGTGGACATAAAGACATTGTGAAGTGCATTGTCTAGATCTAGACAACCAACTTCACATTGTCTTTGCCATGTCATTGCCATGTCAACTCCACACTTTATTTCACATTTGCATTGGAGAAGTACTTTTGAAAAAAATGGTTGTCATTCCTATGTGGCAACCATTTTTTTCAAACTCACAATAGGGTTGGAGATGCTCTAAGTATGGGTAACTGGTTACCCCCGGCCTCGGGGACCACCATTAACTCCAATTGGTTATGTTGATAAGAGCCCTAAGTCTTCATTATACAAAGACTTTCAGAGAGGCTGGCGCTTAGCTTGAAGACTGACTACCTTACGGGTACTGCTTACGACTGGGAACCACGTCAAGGAAGAAGCAGCAGCAGTAGTAGCAATGTATCATAACCTGATAACAACAAAGCCATCACGGGACTGTAATATTGTCTTTAAATCATATGACCAAGCATTGCATGTTTATCGAGAATAGTAATCTACTTCCTCGTAGTCGGAGGATGGAAGAGCCACACCATAGTGATGCATGCTGGACCGATCAACCGGACTATCTCCAAGAATTGGCTTCGGGGCTACTACTGACCCCTTCTTCCCTAAACCTTCGATCCGAAACCGGCACGTCAAAAAAGGAATGCAATACGAGGACTTCCCAGGAGGTCACCCATCCTAGTACTACTCTCGCCCAAGCACGCTTAACTTCGGAGTTCTGATGGGATCCAGTGCTCTAGTGCTGGTATGATCGCACCCGTCTACCTTACGTTTTCTAATCTATTTATCACCAAAACCCTCCTCTCCGATCGATCAAAAGCCTCTTGCGGGCCCCACGTTCTCATGTTCTTCTTCTCTCGCGATTCTTCCCCCTGCGGTGCCGTCTTCGTGTGCCGTCCGTCTACGAAACAACCGACGGAGGGAAAAAATAGAAAAGAAGAAGGAAAGAAATACTATTCGATCCGAAACCGGCACGTCAAAAAAGTGATGCAACACGAGGACTTCCCAGGAGGTCACCCATCCTAGTACTACTCTCGCCCAAGCACGCTTAACTTCGGAGTTCTGATGGGATCCGGTGCTCTAGTGCTAGTATGATCGCACCCGTCCACCTTACGTTTTCTAATCTATTTATCCCCAAAACCCTCCTCTCCGATCGATCAAAAGCCTCTTGCGGGCCCCACGTTCTCCTTTTCTTCGGTGCCGTCTTCGTGTGTCGTCCGTCTACGAAACAACCGACGGAGGGAAAAAAAAGAAAAGAAGAAGGAAAGAAATACTATTCGATCCGAAACCGGCACGTCAAAAAGGGATGCAACACGAGGACTTCCCAGGAGGTCACCCATCCTAGTACTTACTACCCTCGCCCAAGCACGCTTAACTTCGGAGTTCTGATGGGATCCGGTGCTCTAGTGCTGGTATGATCGCACCCGTCTACCTTACGTTTTCTAATCTATTTATCACCAAAACCCTCCTCTCCGATCGATCAAAAGCCTCTTGCGGGCCCCACGTTCTCCTGTTCTTCTCCTCTCACGATTCTTCCCCCTGCGGTGCCGTCTTCGTGTGCCGTCCGTCTCAGAAACAACCGACGGAGGGGAAAAAAAAAAGAATGAAAGAAATACTATTCGATCCGAAACCGGCACGTCAAAAAAGGAATGCAACACGAGGACTTCCCAGGAGGTCACCCATCCGAAACCGATCAACCGGACTATCTCCAAGATGTCAGCCAGTTGAGAAGAATTAGGAACATGCGAGGCTATGACGGTGCCATCTCTAATAGTATCGCGAACAAAATGCAAATCCACCTCAATATGCTTACTGCGCTCATGAAATACCGGGTTCTGAGCCAGGTGCAGGGCTGACTGACTGTCACAATACACCGATATAGCAGACTCCTGACGAACATCCAAACACACCAATAACTCCTTCAACCATTTCAACTCACAAACAAGCGCAGCAAGAGATCGGTATTCAGCTTCAGCGGAAGATCGGAAAACAGTTGATTGCTTCTTGGTCTTCCAAGAAATAGGAGACCCCCCCCAGAAACACCAACCAGCCTGTAACAGAGCGGCGAGTCAAGGGACAACTCGTCCAGTCGGAATCACACCAACCAGAAAGACGGAGATCACAATCAGCTTTCAAAAGAATATCCTGTCTTGGTGCATTTTTGAGATATCTGACAACTCTCAAAGCAGCATGCCAATGATCTTGTCGAGGCTCCTGTAAGAATTGAGACAAGATATGCACGGCATAGGCCAAGTCAGGACGAGTAAATGATAGATAAATCAACCTCCCAACCAGCCTCCGATAAGTCTCTGCATCCGCCATCCTCGGACTAGTCGATTCTGCCAGCTTGTGATTGGGCTCCATGGGAAAACCAGCAGGGCGAGACCCCATCAAACCGCATTCTGAAATAATGTCCAAAGCATACTTGCTTTGACACAAGGAAATTCCTTCCGCACTCCGAGCCACCTCTATGCCAAGAAAGTACTTCAACACGCCAAGGTCCTTCATGTGAAAGCAAGAACTAAGGTACTTTTTGAAAGCATCTAAAGCACATGTGTCATTACCAGACACAATCATATCATCCACATAGATCAAAACATGCAACTCTATCTTCTCCTTAAAAAAGAGAAAAGGGAATAATCGGAATGTGATTTAATAAATCCATAGGATATCAGAGAAGCAGTAAGCTTAGCGAACCAACAACGTAGTGCCTGTTTCAATCCATATAGAGACTTACGCAGGCGACACACTTTGTTGGGTTCACCATGCGAAAAACCTGGCGGTAACTTCATATATACTTCTTCTGTCAGATCACCATGAAGAAAAGTATTGTGCACATCCATCTGGTGCAAAGTCCAGCCTTTCACAGCTGCAACAGCCAAGAACGTCCGAACTGTAGGCATCTTAGCTACCGGGGCAAATGTTTCTGAATAGTCGATCCCCTCAACCTGATGGTTACCAAACACAACTAGCCGTGCCTTTAAGCGCTCAACACTGCCGTCAGATTTGTACTTTATTTTGTACACCCATCTACTTCCCAATGCTTTCTTCCCAGGAGGCAAATCGACAAGACTCCATGTCCCATTATCTTCCAGAGCCTGTATTTCAGTTTACATAGCCGCGCGCCAGCCTGAATCTCACGAGGCCTGGCGATATGAAGTAGGCTCAACACCTGCAGTGATGGCTGTAAGAAAATCTCTGTGTCCAGCAGTAAATATGTCATAACTTAGAAATTGTGTTAGAGGATACGAAGTACCCGAGGAAGTGACGGGAACAGATGAACTGTGGTGAAGGGGGGGACTTTTACTTCGAACAGTATTCGTCACAAAATCCTGTAATCGTACTGGCTGTGATTTCTTTCTCATACCTCTTCCCAATACTACCTCGTCGGACACCTCTGGCAACACTGTATCCCCTGTATCATTAGTAGTATCCGCATCACCCTCAGCGGACTCTCCTGTCAATACTTCTGTATCGACATGTGCATCCTTGCCAGTCGGTTCCGAGCCACCAGCAACCACTCCGGCCTCAGCAACCGTAGCCGGCACCATCCCAAAAGCCTCTATATCGTCTCCCGGCACCTCAACAGATGTATGGCTTGTCGCAGAAGACATCTCGCTAGCAGAGCCACACCCAGGAATTCTTTTTCATAAAAAGTAACATCACGGGACACAAAAAATTCACCAGTCTCCAAATCATACAGTTTCCATCCCTTTTTATCAAGTGGATACCCAACAAAGATACATTTTCTGCTCCTGCTAGCAAATTTATCATGTCGGGATTTCAAATCATACGCATAGCACAGACAACCAAAAATACGTAAATGACCATACGAAGGAGCCGAACCATATAAAATTTCATAAGGAGACTTAAAATGCAAGATACTAGAAGGGGTCATATTTATCAAATAACATGCACCCAGAACACATTCCCCCCAAAAATCCACGGAAAGAGAACCCTGAAATCGTAATGCCCTGGCGACATTTAAAATATGTCGATGTTTTCTTTCCACCCTTCCATTCTGTTGAGGTGTCCCAACACAGGATGTTTGGAACAATATACCTTGAGATAAAAAATAATCTCGTAAACAATTAAATTCAGTGCCATTGTCACTCCGCACTCGACGGATATCAGCCCCAAACTGACGCTTCACCATAGCAATGAATTTAAGAAACGCAGAATAAACAGCACACTTATCTGTCAATAAAACAACCCAAACAGCTCTAAAAAAATTATCCGCCAAAGTCAAAAAATATCGTGCCCCATTAGATGACAGAACACTATATGGTCCCCACAGATCACAGTGTATAAGTTCAAAGCATCTCGAAGCACGATTATTACTATCAGGAAAGGCATCACGAGTCTGTTTAGCTTGATGACAAATATCACAAGCCTTATGAGAAAATACTCCACTACCAGAGAGAAAAGGTAAAATCTGTATTACTTTATCTGAAGGATGTCCCAGTCTACTATGCCAAACCTCGGAATCACTCTCTTTGCATGCCAGGATCACCGAAGCCAAAGAAGCTGGAACCTCCCCCAAGAAGTAAAGTCCACCCCGTTGTTCACCTGCCTCAATCACCATCCTCGTACTTCGGTCCTGAACAAAACACAAATCAGGAGTAAATAACATATCACAATTTTTGGCACCAATCAATTGGAAGACAGAAATCAAATTGCAAGTCAATGTCGGAACATAAAGAACATCCGTCAACACCAACGAAGCAGTCAAAAATACTTTGCCTCTCAGAACAGCCTCAATAGTGCTCCCATCAGGCAAAATCACAGGGCAGACAGGGCCCTCTGTTACGACCCGCTACCCAAATTGTTGGGCCAGGCCGAGTCATGCCCAGCCTACGTTGAGATAAACGTAGTAAGCTGTTCTAAAGACAATAGGATAAGACTAAAATGTGCTAACAGTTCTACAAGTGAAGAAGAATCACAAATGCTCCAAACACAAAAGTCGTCGTATATAGTAAAATGTCTAAGTACAAGTGAACTGAAAAGTAAAACTGGATACATGTCCAGTTACAAAAAGATATAGTCTAATACATGTCTACTCTCAAAAGTCTAAGTAAACAAAAGACAACTAGGCGAGGTTCTCCGCAGGAACATCCTCGTATGGCAGAGCCGGGTCCTCGGCAGTAACCCCATAATATGTGTCGCAGAGTAACTCCTCCTCAGTAAGGACACCTACAACGTTATCCTGTCAGGACGGGAGCAAGTACTAAATCTAACGAACTAGCATATGAGACATAAAAATGAACATGAGAGGAATAACTGGAAAGTATGGCATCACATAGTCTACCATGGCAAGGACACATATGTCATAGAGACAGATGTATATGTAATGTTTAAAACTATAGTAGGTACGTGATCGGTCAATAGATGTACAATGTGCTGGGGCACATAATAAAATGTACATACGTACAAGTGTAAAGGCGGTAGATGTACATACGCACAAATACAGCTTTGAGATAAAGGCCTACGGCGTAGTAACATATAAAATGAAACTTTGCTCGGTACTGTAGAGGGGGATATGATCACGTACACTACTATCAGTTTTCCCATAACCCATATTCTATCATGTGAGAGATACATAAAATCTGTTCTAAGCATGATAGTAACTGGAAGTACAACATGTAGAGATCTAACTTGCTACCCCAAGGATCAGCATTTAACATGGTGGGGTTTACAGTTCATTTATGTGACAATATATAAAGTTCGTAGAAAGTACTTGCCTCTAGCAAAGCAAAACAAAACAAGCTGCGATAACAATGCTATGGATGTCCGGTAACTCGTCACTGTAGAAGTAAATACAACAACTTAGTTTTTATACTAAGCTAAAACACTAGGACACTAATTGGTGAAATACGACCTATGACTGGGCACCTAGCCAAAATGATGACTTGGCATAGAAGACCAATGTGGGGTGACACACTATGTTAACTAACTTTTTAGGGTCTTTACACTAGTGAGGGATGAGGTTTAACACGGCTAAAACTCAAAATAACACAAAAAGCTACAAGTCGTAATTAATCAATAAATAAATCAAAAGACCATTGCGTTCTAACAATTTTAGAAATAGACAAAAAGCCTAGTTTTACATAAAACAAGGTACCAAAACGATCCTTGCTAATTATAGAAATTTATTATAATTTTTCTGGAATTTATTAACCACTACAAGTATTTTATAAAAATCAGTTTTCCTAAGTATACAGAAAACGAGTTTTGGTTTCATATGCCAAACTAGTGGCAAAACAGTAATTTAAATACTACAAAAATTACACTAAATTAGCTAACTTAACATAGTATCTAAAAACTATTTTTCCATAATTGTAGCAGTACTTTAAGTATTTTTTTTAGAAAATCAAAAACAGCATTGCACACAACAATTAATTATCTGCGTATTTTGTCCATGCATATAATTTGAACCAAAGTTCAAATACAGGACCCAAGGCCATGAATCAAGTCCAATATGACTTGTACAGGTCTTGAATGTGTGAAAACACATTTGAGCCCAAATACCCATGCTAGGCTTGGACACCAAATGGTTGCAGCAATTTAAATACACTAAAAATATAACTTGGTAAAAGTGCAAAAATAATATTAATATTTTAATAAGACATAAAATAAATATATACATACATATGTTGAAAGTACATATGTCTATGTATAAGAAAAATACTTAATTTATAAAGTATATATATATACAAATATATATATATATATATATATATATATATATATATATATATATATATATATATATATATATATATATATTTTTTTTTTATATATATATAAGAAAACTCTTAATTATATGGTGTATATATAATATATATATACACATAAAAGTATATACATATATACAAACAAACATATATATATATATATATATATATATATATATATATGAAATTTACTAACTATAAAATATATATACATATATATAAAATACTGTTAAAATACAGTATATACATATATATATATATATATATATATATATATATATATATATATATATATATATATATATATATATATATATATACTAATATATATATACATATATATATATAAATATATATATAAAACAAAGAAAGAAAAAGAAAAGAAAGAAACAGAAAAAGAAAAAGAAAGGAAAACAGAAGGGGGGCTCGAGCCCAAGCCAGAGAAGCGCGGGGGGGGGGGGGGGGGGGAGGGATTTAATCGGGTCGGGCTGACCAGGGGGTCAGTCCGCTGGGTTTGTTAGAGTTAGGGTTTCGTTTATTTTATTTAGTTTAGGTTAGTTTATACATAAAAAAATATATAAATCTGTCCTGTGTCCAGACAGTTAAGGACACAAGATTTTTTGTGTCCGTGCTATGCACGACACGCACGAAGGCTAGAACGCGTGTCGAGACACTGGACTAGTGTCCCCGTGTCCTGGCGAACCACGCACGTAGCTTTGGGACACGTACGATACGAGATGGGCTCTGCTACTCACGTGTCCGGTCGGTCGGGGGGGGGGGGGGGGGTTCACGAGCTCTGGACGGCGGCGGAGACGTCGGGACGGCGGCGCTTCAGTGGCGCTACGGTCGTCTCGTCGTGGCGAAGCGGATGGTGGTGGTGGCGACCGTCGACGACGAGGGGTGAGGCGGTGGTGGTGTGTCGCCGGAGTTAGGGTTAGGTCTAGGGTTTAGGTCGGAGAACGGGGGCTACGGTGGTCGTGGTGGGTAGCTAGGGTTAGGGTTTGGTCTGGGGGTTAGAGGGGAGTTTTATAGGGTGCTCGAGGCGGTGGATTTTGGCCGGGAAAGGCGGGGGCAGTCGGCGGGGCAGCTCGGGGCAGCGGAGTGGGTGAGGCAGAGGAGAGAGAGTGTGTGTGGTCGTGGGGAGGGAGAGGGGGGTTCGGGTAGATTAACACTAGGGTCCTCTAGGTTTTAGGATTTGCACAAATGAATTATTAGTAAGCAATTGCAAAACAAAATTTGCATTTCTTAATTAAAAATATTTCTTTAATTACAAACTGATATAAAAACATTTCAAAAATTTGCAAAATGTTATTAAAATATTTTAGAAAATTACAAATCAATATTTTTTACTTAAAAACTCATTTAAAAATTATAGAACAAAATTCCTAAAAATGCTAATAATTATTTAAGGCTATAAATTAACATTAAAAATTTATTAGCACTAATTAAAATGAAATTTGAAAAACAGGGGCTTACAAGTCTTCCCTCCTTGAAAAATTTCGTCCTCGAAATTCACAAGGATTGAAGACCCGACAATATCTTATCATAGCAGGCAATGCAACAAAATGACTAAGGCTGCGATCGAAACTAACCTCTAAGGTATCAAGCGGGAACGGGTGGTTCTCTCGCAGCGGTTGGATCGAACAAGTAAGGGTATCTCTCCCTCATGTCCGACTCCCTCTCCCAAGTAGATTTACCTGGGGAGTGACGGCTCCAAGCTACTCGTACTAGGGGTATAAACTTGTTCCTCAGCCTCTTCTCTCTCCTATCTAATATCTCCACTGGCTGCTCAGAAACCGTAAGGCTTGGTCCGACCTCCAACTCTGAATGATCTAGCACATGACTGGGGTCTGGAACATATCTCCTCAGCTGAGATACGTGAAAGACATCGTGAACTCCTGCTAGATTGGGTGGAAGTGCAACCCTGTAAGCTACCTCTCCGATCCCGCCAAGTATCTCGAATGGCCCAATGTATCTGGGGCTCAGCTTCCCTCCTCGTCCGAACCGGATCGTCCCTCGAGTAGGTGATATCTTCACTAGCACCATATCACCGTCTGCGAACTCCATCGACCTGCGACTAACATCAGCCCAGTGTTTCTGCCTATCCTGAGCTACTCTGAGCCTGTCTCTGATCATCCCGACTTTCTCTGCTGCATCCGTGATCATCTCTGGCCCAAGCATAACTCTGTCTCCGACATCATCCCAAAAGAGCAGTGTGTGGCATCGTCGTCCATATAGCGCCTCGAAAGGAGACATACCAATACTGGCCTGGTAGCTGTTGTTGTATGAAAACTCTACCAAGTGCAGATGGCTCTCCCACGATCCTCCGAAGTCCAGCACGCAGGTCCTCAGCATATCCTCCAGTGTCTGTATCGTCCTCTCGGACTGCCCATCTATCTGCGGGTGGTACGCCGTACTGAACTTGAGCCTACTGCCCAACTCCTCCTGCAAGCTCCTCCAGTAGTGGGATGTAAATCTGCTGTCTCTGTCTGACACGATGCTCACCGGCACTCCGTGTAGGCGAACTATCTGCTGCATGTATAGCTCCGCCAACTTCTCGGTGGAAAGCCCCACCTTGAAGGGTATGAAGTGCGCACACTTCGTCAGCCTGTCTATGATAACCCAGATGGCATCCTTTCCTCCTTGGGAACGAGGAAGCCCTGAAACGAAGTCCATCGTAATATGTTCCCACTTCCACTCGGGAATGGGTAACGGCTGCAACAAACCAGCTGGCCTCTGGCGCTCCGCCTTGACCTGCTAGCAAACTAGGCATCTCGAGATAAAATGCGATACATCCCTCTTCATTCCGTGCCACCAAAGATGTTTTCGCAAGTCACGATACATCTTATTAGCACCAGGGTGAATAGAATATCTCGATCGGTGTGCCTTCTGCAAGACTGCCTCTACTAGATCTCCCTTCGGCACGCACAATCGGATGCCATGCCTCAAGGATCCATCCTCTGCTATAGTAAAGTCATCCAGCAATCCAGCTAACGCCTGGGGTCGAAGTCTGCAAAGGCTCTCATCTGTAGACTGTGTCTCCCGGATCTGCTCCATCAAACCTGACTGAATGTCAAGCGCCATCATCTGTATCACTGATCCTGGCCGAACTAGCTCGATACCGAGCTTCTCCAGATCCTCCCGCAAATATCGATCTATCATCAGATACCATGCCATCGGATGCCTGCTCAGCGCATCCGCCACCATATTTGCCTTCCCGGGGTAATATTGTAAATCAATGTCGAAGTCCTTCATCAACTCCAACCATCGTCTTTGCCTCATGTTCAGCTCTTTCTGCATGAACACATACTTCAAGCTTTTGTGGTCAGTAAAGATTTTCACACGCTCTCCGTATAAGTAATGTTTTCATAACTTGAGTGCAAAGATCACCGCAGCTAGCTCTAGATCATGGGTAGGATAATTCCTCTCATGAGTTCGCAATTGCCTAGATGCATAAGCAATTACTTTCCCATGCTGCTGTAGAACACATCCTAGCCCCTTTCCAGAAGCATCACTGTATATGGTGAAACCTCCAGAACCTGAAGGTAATGACAGAACTGGAGCGGTCGTCAGCCTCTTCTTCAGCTCCTCAAATGCTGTCTGGCAGTCCTCTGACCAAATGTACTCTGCGTCCTTCCGCGTCAGCTTCGTCATGGGTTCAGCTATCCTAGCAAAGTCCTGGACGAACTTTCTATAATAGCCTGCTAAACCCAGAAAGCTCTTGATCTCTGAAACTGACGTCGGAGCCTTCCACGTCTCAACTGCAGCAGTCTTCTTAGGATCCACCGATATTCCAACTCCAGTGACTACATGGCCGAGAAACTCCACTCGGTCTAAAAAGAACTCGCACTTCAGCAATTTGGCAAACAATCTCTCCTGCCTCAGAATCCCCAAAACTATCCGCAAGTGCTCTGCATGCTCCTCTGGCGTCTTCGAGTATATCAGGATGTCGTCGATAAACACTACGACGAACTTATCCAGATACTGGTGAAATGTCTTATTCATCAAATTCATAAAGACAGCTGGCGTATTTGTGAGACCAAATGGCATCACCAGAAACTCGTACTGCCCGTACTTCGTGTTGAACACCCTCTTCTGGATGCCCGATGGCCTAACCTTCACCTGGTGGTACCCGGATCTCAAGTCTATCCTAGAAAACACCTTCGCCCCGCTCAACTGGTCGAACAAATCATCTATCCTGGGTAGAGGATATTTGTTCTTGATGGTGATGGCATTCAAGGCCCGGTAGTCAATACACAACCGGACTGTACCATCCTTCTTAGGCACAAAGAGCACTGGCGCTCCCCATAGAGAAGCACTGGATCGAATGAAACCCTTTTTTAACAGGTCATCAATCTGCTCTTTCATCTCTATGGCCTCCTTGGGTTCACTCTATAGCAAGCCCGGGATACTGGTGATGAACCCGGCACTAAATCTATAGTGAACTCCACATCTCTGTCAGGCGGAAGTCCTGGAAGATCCTCTGGGAATACATCCATAAACTCCCTAATGATAGGGTGTGGCGGTGCTGCGTCCCCGACTGTAGCATAACAGTTCGGCTCTAGGCTGATCTCCGGCCCTGTCCTCCTGACTCTGAATGGTACTGTGCCTGGGGGACTGAACAAAATACTACCGTTATGGCAATCTATAGATGCATGGGCATAGCTAAGCCAGTCCATCCCCAATATGATATCATAACCGGGGAGTGGCATCACAAAGAATCGCCCCTCGAACTCTCTCCCGGCTATCATAATAGAGCATCTATAGCTAGCTCTAATAGGCACTGGTCCTCCTTCCGTCATTACTCTACTAATCTCCACAGTAGGTGTAGATACTAAGTGATGTTCATGCATAAACTCTAATGACAGGAAGCTATGAGATGCACCAGAATCAAACAAGCATAGAGCTAGAAAAGTATGCAAATAAACATGACCTGTAATGACGTCAGCTAAGTAATCTGGCTCCGAAACCTGCTCCGGCTCCGGCTCAAGGGCTAGGCTATAAACCCTCCCCTGAGGTCCCTTCTGCTGCTGCAGATGCTGCCCAAACCTCTGCTGCTGAGTCAGGAGCGGTCCTCTAGGCTTCGCTGCTGGGCAGTTCCAAAGCTGATGGGTAGCAGACCCACAAGCCAAACACTGACCCAACCTCTTCCTGCAGACTGCGAAGTCATGACCTGGTCTTCCGCAGAAAGAACATATAGCTCCCTTCTACTGCTGCTGCTGTCGGGGTCCCGGGGCTCTAGCTGGCGGGGTCTGATGATGTGGTGTAGGGGGACGGTAAGTCTGCTGGGGTGGCGTCGGCGCTCTCTGCTGGAAAGCCTGACGCTTGGACGGTCCCTCATGATGTACAGAAGCCGGCCTCTTGCATGACAGAAGATGCTCCTCAATGCTCCGGGCCAACTCTAGGCTCTGGTAGTAGTCAGTCGTACCGTTCGCCACTATAAGAATGCCAATGTCTGAAACTAGACCATGGCAAAACCTACGGGTCATCTCCTCTGGATCAGCAACCAGACTAGGAGTGAAATGGCTCAGGCGACTAAACTCTGCCGCATACTCGTCAACAGAACGGTTCCCCTGCTCGATATTCTGGAATCGTAGCCCCATGGCTACTCTAGCAGTGGTCGAGAAGAATTCTTCTTGAACTGGGTCTTGAACTGGTCCCAAGTGGCTCTACCTCTCGCAAACAACGGCTCATTCCGGAACCAGACTCCTGCTAAGTCTATCAGCAGAAATCCCGCTGCCTCGACCTGGAGGTCATCCGGCATCCTAACGCCCAGGTGCTTCCTCTCTACCCATTCTAGCCAGTCATCAGCTACTACTATGCCCTCAGTCCCTGAGAACTCCTTGGGATTCAGACCCATGAAGTCCTTGATCGTCCCCGCTCTCTGCCGTGGCTCTACAGGTGGTGGAACCACGGGACATCCCTCAGAACGTTCCATGCTCTGGCGGAGTAGGGTAGTCTGCTCCTGATGGGTTGTTAGAAACCCCTGAATCAGTGTGAGCAGCTGGTTCCCGTCGAGTGTGACGGAAGCCTGGGTGGGTATAGTGATAGGGGGTGGTGGAAGTATCGGGTCCTGTCGGGCCTGTGATGTGGAAGGTGGTATCTGGGTCTGTGGATCTGTGGAGTGGAGGAAAGTGGTAGGTGGAGATGCATCAGTCAACTGGTCAGCTGACTGGATATAGAGGGCCCCATTCTCGGGGGTAACATACTGGGATGAACGAGTAAGCACCATCTAAATAAAAGTAAAAAAGACTTATAAGGATTTGTTTAAAGTAAGCAATAATAGGCAAGAAAATCTAATTATAATAGCAAATATGTGATGTATTTCCTATGTTGCAATCCTAGCATTCCTCTAAGTGTTCTAAGCGTCTTTTCTAATGTTGTCTAATTACCTTAATTTCCTAATTGCAGCCATGCTTGGTACAATAACGTAACCAAACAGTTTAGTCAGGACCTGCATGGGCTACCACTAAAAATATGTCACGACCCGCTACCCAAATTGTTGGGCCAGGCCGAGTCATGCCCAGCCTACGTTGAGATAAAACGTAGTAAGCTGTTCTAAAGACAACATGATAAGACTAAAATGTGCTAACAGTTCTACAAGTGAAGAAGAATCACAAATGCTCCAAACACAAAAGTCGTCGTATATAGTAAAATGTCTAAGTACAAGTGAACTGAAAAGTAAAACTGGATACATGTCCAGTTACAAAAAGATATAGTCTAATACATGTCTACTCTCAAAAGTCTAAGTAAACAAAAGACAACTAGGCGAGGTTCCCCGCAGGAGCATCCTCGTATGGCAGAGCCGGGTCCTCGACAGTAATCCCATAATATGTGTCGCAGAGTAACTCCTCCTCAGTAAGGACACCTACAACGTTATCCTGTCAGGATGGGAGCAAGTACTAAATCTAACGAACTAGCATATGAGACATGAAAATGAACATGAGAGGAATAACTGGAAAGCATGGCATTACATAGTCTACCATGGCAAGGACACATATGTCATAGAGACAGATGTATATGTAATGTTTAAAACTATAGTAGGTACGTGATCGGTCAATAGATGTACAATGTGCTGGGGCACATAATGAAATGTACATACGTACAAGTGTAAAGGCGGTAGATGTACATACGCACAAATACAGCTTTGAGATAAAGGCCTACGGCGTAGTAACATATAAAATAAAACTTTGCTCGGTACTGTAGAGGGAGATATGATCACGTACACTACTATCAGTTTCCCCATAACCCAAATTCTATCATGTGAGAGATACATAAAATCTGTTCTAAGCATGGTAGTAACTGGAAGTACAACATGTAGAGATCTAACTTGCTACCCCAAGGATCAGCATTTGTAATGCCTGTGGTTCGTATTACGTATTTTTAGAAATACGTGTACGTGTCTTTTCTTGTATTATTCTTTGTTTAGCTCTCGGCTTAGTTTAACTCTCGATTTGGGTTGGCTTGGTTCGGCCGGCCCAATGCTTGGTTCATCATGGGCCAAGGGTGGAACATCTTAGCCTATGCTTCTCCTTCATTTCCACCACAACCCCCTCTTTATTATCCCCACCAACCTTCTTTCTCCTCCATAATTCTCATTTATTTCTCCTTCCCCTACCATTACTCTTCTCCACCAACCAAGAACACCTTAGGCAAGTGCAACTTGCTTCCACAAGAGAACTCCTTTTGATGGTTTCATTAGCTTCTCCTCATGATTCTAACCCACATTAGAACTTGTCATTTTCCATTTTGAGGCTTTAATTCTTGTAGATCTAGAGTTTTGCTATTTTTAGATTTTTGGTGTTTTGATCTATTAAACTTCTCTGTTTTTAAGTTTTAATGGTTCCATGTTGTAGAGCATTTCATTCTACCCAATTTTGACCTTTGGAAAGTTGGATTCGGACTTGTTTTGACCAAGATTTGGACAATTGAAGCTTAGATTCAACTTTAGAGTTCTTGCTGTTCTTGCCATTTGGAGAAGACAGTGAACAGTGAGCTAGCTTTTTAGCTTACGCCGCTGAGCTGTACGCTGCTCTTTAGCGAGCGTACGCTAACTTGTGTACGCTGCTCTTTAACGAGCTAACGCTGACTTGTGTACGCTGCCCTTTAGCGAGCGTACGCTAACTTGTGTACGCTGCTCTTTAGCGAGCGTACGCTGACTTATGTACGCTGCTCTTTAGCGAGCGTACGCTGACTTGTGTACGCTGCTCTTTAGCGAGCGTACGCTAGCCTCGATACGCTGCCTGTTGGCAGCGTGTCTTGAGCGTACGCTAGCTTGGGCGTACGCGTGCCTTGGTACGCTAGCTTAAGCGAGCAAGGCGTACGCTGGCCCCTTTCGTACGCTAGCTTGAGCGTACGCTGACCTGTAGCTTGAGCGTACGCTGACCTGTAGCTTGAGCGTGCCCTTGTGTACGCTGACCCTTGCGTACGCTTCCCATTGGAAGTGTATGGAACCTTTGGTACGCTAGCTCGAGCGTACGCAGACCTGAGCGTACGCTAGCCTGAGCATAGCCTGGCTTAAGCGTAGCCTGATTACCCTTGATCTTCTATAGCCCTGTATATTGATATTTTATTAGATATTTAACGTCCATTTTATATCCTTACGCCTTTTGTCCTGAACTTGATAATCACGAATTTACTTGATATGTTTGGAATTGATAACTGAGCCTGACACGATAGTGACCCGTAGTGGTGCACTCCTGACATAATGACCTGACGTGACCTGATAGTGGTCCGTCGTGGCGCACTCCTAACAAGTACACTTGACATGATAAACCTGACATGTTATATCTTGATAAGCTGTTGCGACGGCTACCTGACATGACATGACCTGTATGAATAACCTAGACACCGTGGGCGATTGTGCTTGTACAAATAATCCAGTCCTGTCTTGTATCATGTCTAGGAGGGGACTCCTGAGTACCACGGTCAGGAGTACCTACTAAAATGGACTAAGGTTAACAACTAGATTAATACATTAGTCATGAAGAGATTTTCCAGCTACAGGCAATCCCGTTACCTGGGCGCGCTTGGGATCTGTAGCCTGCCGTCGAGTAGGGCACATTTCCAGCATACTGTCATGTGTTGCACCTTTCAAACTGCTTAAGGGTACATGCGTTTCCTGGACGATGTACCCACCTGAATTCAACCCTAATCTCTCGACCTGGGTGACCTGGATGGTCTGTAGGGCTTGTGGCTGTGGAATAATCTTACTGCATCTTGTTAGTAATTAGGCTTGTGACAACCCTAGTTAGTTAAAGTATCAAACCGTAGTTCTTGCTTGGCCGTGAAGTGATTGGATGGAGTCTAACCAGTCTAGTCTTGCCCTGACCATGTTCCAGACTATTGAATGACCAGAATGCTTGTATTTATTTTACCGATAAATGGTGAGAATTCCAAGTTCTGTTCAGACGAAGGGTTACAACCCCGGTCCTTGTTTGGTTTACGGGTTGTAGCCTGGCTATCTGAATAGTTCTATGGTTATCTCGTCGTATATCATCCTGATATGTTTCCTTTTATTCCAGTCCTTATTTTATTTATATTTATATTCCTGTGCTGATTGCTGGTTTTAGTTCTTAAGTGAAGCTTCCTTTATGGCACTTGCTCCTTCTGGGTCTGACCCAACTAGGTTTGTGTGGCCAGATTTTGGAGCAACTCCAGAGGATCTACCGACTTTCCAGCCAGATGGTGGCCACTAGACGGAACCCTGGCAACGAGTGGGTTATTTTTGGCTCTCCCGCTCTATTGTAAAAATATTCTTTTGAGGCGTTTAGCCGACGAGCACCTGTTTAGCTCGATTGCACTTACTTACTGTCTGCCTACGGGCTGTAATATGATTGACAAATCCTAGGGTTGATCATGTATGACTAAACTCTTGCTAGTTCTAACATTTTTTAACGACTAGCTTCATGATCAACTGAATATGTAATATTTGGGACGCCTTATTATTGTATATTTAATGATCATACATCTTGTGACTCTTACTTACTTGCTTATGATTGAGACACTAGGCTTGTTCATGACCTTAAGAGACTGTTGGCTTGTAGATAAACCCTCATGTATCCTAGACAGCCGTGACTGTATAGCGAGATGGAATCCATTTCAATATACGTAGCTGGCTATGTCTGCCCCCGCTCTCCAGTATTCTGGTTCTGGGGCGTGACATGGTTTAAGTGGTGGTCCATACAGGTCTTGTAAATCAAGATATGTGAGGGTTTACCGAATAGATGTCTCAATCAGTATTCGTCCTTGATCTCTGCTCGTATCTTCTGAATCCCTGGATTCTTGTCCTGATCATATGCTTGTATCGTTGCTCTGTTCTGGTCCTTCCTTATTGTTTCCTATGTCGTCTTCTTCAGTGGCATAGTACCTAACCCGGCCGATCAGTAAGACGGAGCACCTCCCGCGGACCAGCAGCAACCTGGAGATCAAGCCCAGCATTTCGGAGTAGCCTCCAGAGTCGTGCCTTCTGGCGAAGAGCCACCAGTCCAGCCAGTTCAACCTGTAGAACATGATGACGGTACTTTGGTAGGACTCGTCAGGACCTTGATAGCTTCCCAAGACTGGCGTGGAGATGCCTTGCACCAGGCAGTGACGGATGCTTTGACCCGGGGTGGTCATCAGGGTAACAGTGCTGCCAACAGCTTCAAGCGCTTGAACCCTCCATTCTTCGATGGTAGTGAAGATGCTATCGCAGCAGATGCATGGCTTCAGGACACAGAGGTGGTTCTTGAAGCAGCCAAGACTCCAGAGAACGAGAAGGTGGCCGTTGTGCGCCTGCAGTTGTTAGATCTTGCCCGCAGCTGGTGGGCAGCGCAGGCCGTTGGATTAGCAGCACCTATTACTTGGGCAGTGTTCAGGGAGAGATTCCAGACCAAGTATTTCGATGCCGTGGCTCGGTATGATCTGCAGACGAGGTTTACCAATCTGAAGCAAGGAGACAGGACGGTCGACGGATATGCGGCCGAGTTTTCCAGACTCAGTCGGTTTGCTCCCACCTTGGTGGCAACCGAGTATGATAGAGCCCAACGGTTCCAGCAGGGACTTCACCTGGAGATTTTGTTGGCAGTCGAGCAGTTTGAGCATCAGACTTTTGATGCAGTCTTGAGAGCAGCCTGGAGGCATGAGTATACCTCCCAGAGGATTGTGGACAGGGCCGGAGGTCAAAAGAGATCTCACGGCCAGATGAATCAGTCTTCAGTACCAGCCCCGGCAGCCAGGGCCTTGACTATTGGGGCTCCGAGGCGAGCAGCCTCAGTGACGTCGGTTCAGCATTCAACTCTGACGCACCCTCAGCAGCAGCAGAAGCAGAAGCAATCTTCCGCAGTGGGTTGTTCTCATTGTGGGAAGCCAGGCCATGTGGTGGCAGAATATCGCAGGGCACAGGGATTGTGTTTGGCTTGTGGAGCACCAGACCATAGGGTTGGATCCTGTCCGAATAGGGGTGGTTCATCAACGTCCAACCTTTCTAGCTCTTCGGTGAGAGGACCAGCTCCGGTCCAGCAGCAGCAGTATCTATTGCCGAGGCCCTTGCCGCCTCAGTCCCAGGCGTTTCAGCAACAGAATCCCCAGCAGTATGCGCAAGCCCAGGCCTTGAGTCAGAGTAGGCAGCGAGGGTTTCAGCAGAGGGGACCAGCACCCCGAGGGCACGGTCAGGCTATGGTGATGACCGTGGAGGAAGGATTGGCACCAGAAGAGGTAGTGGCAGGTACTATTCTCGTCAACTCCTTTCCAGCTTCAGCTTTATTTGATTCTGGTACATCACATTCATTTATGTCTGCACGATTTGCGACACGGGTTGGATTGGAGCCCGAGTCATTATCAGTAAGGCTCAATATATTTACTGGTAACGGACTTGTGGGAGTAGATAGAGTGTTTTCCTCGTGTCGGATCGTAGTTAGCGGTAGAGAATTCCCCGTTAGATTGATAGAATTTCCGATGGCCGATTATGATGTGGTCTTAGGGATGGATTGGTTGAGGAACCAGTATGCTAGAATAGACTGCCATATTGGTAGGGTTGTTTTTAGCATTCCAGGAGAGCCAGAGTTTTCTTTCTCTCGAGGCGAGGTTGAGCCTTCTCCTCCGATATTACGGATGGCAGTAGCAGCAGTTCAGTTGCCCAGGATAGTGGATGAGTTTTCAGATGTTTTCCCAGAAGAACTTCCAGGTATGCCTCCGGAGCGGGAGATCGAGTTCACTATAGACTTGATTCCCGGGACAGCCCCAGTATCAGAGAGAGTCTACAGGATGGCACCGTCAGAGTTGGAGATATTATACAAGATGATTGAAGAACTCAGAACCAAGGGATTCATTCGTGCTAGTGGATCGCCTTGGGGAGCCCCGATGCTTCTTGTGAAAAACAAGGATGGTACGTCCAGGTTATGTGTTGATTATCGTACCTTGAACTCAGTGACAATCAAGAACAGATACCCTATTCCGAGGATAGATGACTTGTTTGATCAACTCAAGGGGGCTTCAGTATTCTCGAAGATTGATTTGCGCTCAGGTTATCATCAGATCAGAGTCAGAGAGCAGGACATCCCGAAGACAGCTTTTAGATCGAGATATGGGCATTGAAAGTTCCTTGTTATGCCTTTTGGGGCGACCAATGCGCCGGCAGTATTCATGGACCTCATGAATCGTATCTTCATGCCTTACTTGGATCAGTTTGTGATTGTGTTCTTGGATGACATTCTGGTCTACAGCAAGAGTGAGGCGGAGCATGAGCAGCATCTTCGTGTGGTTCTTCAGACTCTCAGAGAGCACCAGTTATATGCCAAGTTTAGTAAATACGAGTTCTGGCTCGATCGTATTTCGTACTTGGGTCATATCATCACTCGAGGAGGAGTAGAAGTAGATCCCCAGAAGATCGTAGCCATTGAGTCATGGTCGATGTCCAGCATAGTTGCAGAGGTTCGTAGTTTTCTTGGATTGGCCGGCTACTACCGGTGATTTGTTTCGGACTTTGCTCGAATCTCGGCGCCATTGACGCAGTTGACCCGCAAGGATGTGCAGTTTGCTTGGACAGCAGAGTGTCAGAGTTCTTTTGAGCAGTTGAAGCGAGGCCTGATAACAGCTCCTATTCTCACACTTCCAGATGGGACCGGAGGATTCTCAGTGTATTGTGATGCTTCAGACAGAGGTTTAGGATGTGTTCTGATGCAGCATGGGAAGGTAATAGCTTATGCATCACGGCAACTTCGTGATCATGAGAGGAATTACCCAACCCATGACTTGGAGCTGGCAGCAGTGGTGTTTGCACTTAAGTTGTGGAGGCACTACTTGTACGGAGATAGGGTGGAGATTTTCACCGACCACAAGAGCCTGAAGTATGTTTTCACCCAGAAGGATCTTAATATGCGTCAGAGGAGGTGGCTGGAGCTTCTTGTGGATTATGATGTCAGCTTGCAGTATCATCCTGGGAAGGCCAATGTTGTTGCGGATGCATTGAGCAGGAGAACCAGAGCTTATTTCCTAACAGCGCAACCAGAGCTGTTAGCAGATCTTTAGAAGATGGGTATTAAAGTTATTCTCCCTTCCAGTGTGGCGTTGATGGCCAGCATGCAAGTTCAGTCCACTATAGTCGAGAGGATCCGGATGGCGCAGTCGGCAGATTCCAAGCTTCAGCGACTCAGAGCAGAGTGTGAAGCAGGACGAAGACCAGAGTTATGCATTCATGAGGATGGTACACTTCGACATGATAAGCGTCTTTGTGTACCCAGTGGAGATATCAGACAGGAGATCATGTCAGAGGCGCACAGTTCTCAGTATTCCATCCATCCTGGCAGTACGAAGATGTACGGTGATATCCGTCAACACTTCTGGTGGAATGGCATGAAGCGGGAGATAGCTCGGTTTGTCTCTCGGTGTTTGGTTTGCCAACAGGTTAAGGCCGAACATCAGAGACCGGCTGGACTTCTTCAGCCCTTGCCGATTCCAGAATGAAAGTGGGAGCATGTGACCATGGATTTCGTGACTGGATTACCTAGATCCCCAGCTAGTAGAGATGCTATTTGGGTCATTGTGGATAGGCTTATCAAGGTAGCGCACTTTCTTCCGTTTAGAGTTGGTCAGTCGACGGCTCAGCTAGCGGAGATGTACCTCAGGCAGATTGTCAGATTGCACGGAGTGCCAGTCAGTATCACCTCGGACCGAGATTCAAGATTTACGTCGCACTTTTGGCGTAGCTTGCAAGAGAGTTTGGGGACTCATCTCCAGTTCAGTTCGGCATATCACCCGCAGACGGATGGCCAGTCGGAGCGCACGATCCAGACTCTTGAAGACATGTTGCGGTCTTGCACACTTGACTTCGGTGGTTCATAGAAAGATCATTTGCACCTGGTAGAATTCTCATACAATAATAGTTTCCAGGCCAGTATCCAGATGGCACCGTTCGAGGTACTGTATGGTAGGAAGTGCAGATCCCCGTTAGCCTGGGGTGATGTTGGAGAGAGGCAGATGCTTGGTCCAGAAATGATTGCTCAGACCGTTGAAGTAGTCAGACGAGTCAGAGATCACCTTCGAGTTGCCCAAGATCGCCAGCGCCATTGGGCCGATTCTTATCGGCGCCCTCTCGAGTTCTCGGTCGGCGATCATGTATTCCTGAGGATTTCGCCTAACCGTGGCGTCATTTGTTTCGGCGTACGGGGCAAGCTTAGTCCTAGGTATATAGGACCGTTTGACATTCTGGAGCGAGTAGGAGATGTATCCTATCGTCTCGCTCTTCCACCGTCGCTAAGCGAGGTGCATGACGTGTTCCATGTATCCCAATTACGACGGTATATCCCGAACCCGAGCCACATCCTGGATCATTCGGAATTGGTTGTTGGTACCAACCTTTCGTATAAGGAGAGGCCAGTGTCTATATTGGACCGAAGAGAGAAGATCCTCAAGAACAAGACTATCAAGTTAGTCCGAGTTGCTTGGGGTCATCACTCTTTGGGTGAGTCAACGTGGGAGCATGAGGATGATATCCGATCACGATATCCCGACTTGTTTGACTCGTGAGGTATAATATCTTTATTATGCCTCATGCCATCAATTTCTTGCTTGCATGATTGATTGATTGCCTAGTATAATTGCCTGTGAATAGTGTAGCTTGTTCTTGTCCCTCTAGCCTCTTAATTAAATTTCGAGGACAGAATTCTTTTAAGGTGGGTAGAGTTGTAATGCCTGTGGTTCGTATTACGTATTTTTGGAAATACGTGTACGTGTCTTTTCTTGTATTATTTCTTGTTTAGCTCTCGGCTTGGTTTAACTCTCGGTTTGGGTTGGCTTGGTTCGGCCGGCCCAATGCTTGGTTCATCATAGGCCAAGGGTGGAACACCTTAGCCTATGCTTCTCCTTCATTTCCACCACAATCCCCTCTTTATTGTCCCCACCAACCTTCTCTCTCCTCCATAATTCTCATTTACTTCTCCTTCCCCTACCATTACTCTTCTCCACCAACCAAGAACACCTTAGGCAAGTGCAACTTGCTTCCACAAGAGAACTCCTTTTGATGGTTTCATTAGCTTCTCCTCATGATTCTAAACCACATTAGAACTTGTCATTTTCCATTTTGAGGCTTTAATTCTTGTAGATCTAGAGTTTTGCTATTTTCGGATTTTGGTGTTTTGATCTATTAAACTTCCCTGTTTTCAAGTTTTGATGGTTCCATGTTGTAGAGCATTTCATTCTACCCAATTTTGACCTTTGGAAAGTTGGATTCGGACTTGTTTTGACCAAGATTTGGACAATTGAAGCTTAGATTCAACTTTAGAGTTCTTGCTGTTCTTGCCATTTGGAGAAGACAGTGAACAGTGAGCTAGCTTTTTAGCTTACGCCGCTGAGCTGTACGCTGCTCTTTAGCGAGCGTACGCTAACTTGTGTACGCTGCTCTTTAGCGAGCGTACGCTGACTTGTGTACGCTGTTCTTTAGCGAGCGTACGCTAGCCTCGATACGCTGCCTGTTGGCAGCGTGTCTTGAGCGTACGCTAGCTTGGGCGTACGCGTGCCTTGGTACGCTAGCTTAAGCGAGCAAGGCGTACGCTGGCCCCTTTCGTACGCTAGCTTGAGCGTACGCTGACCCTTGCGTACGCTTCCCATTGGAAGTGTTTGGAACCTTTGGTACGCTAGCTCGAGCGTACGCAGACCTAAGCGTACGCTAGCCTGAGCATAGCCTGGCTTAAGCGTAGCCTGATTACCCTTGATCTTCTATAGCCCTGTATATTGATATTTTATTAGATATTTAACGTCCATTTTATATCCTTACGCCTTTTGTCCTGAACTTGATAATCACGAATTTACTTGATATGTTTGGAATTGATAACTGAGCCTGACACGATAGTGACCCGTAGTGGTGCACTCCTGACATAATGACCTGACGTGACCTGATAGTGGTCCGTCGTGGCGCACTCCTGACAAGTACACTTGACATGATAAACCTGACATGTTATATCTTGATAAACTGTTGCGACGGCTACCTGACATGACATGACCTGTATGAATAACCTGGACACCATGTTCGATTGTGCTTGTACAAATAATCCAGTCCTGTCTTGCATCATGTCTAGGAGGGGACTCCTGAGTACCACGGTCAGGAGTACCTACTAAAATGGACTAAGGTTAACAACTAGATTAATACATTAGTCGTGAAGAGATTTTCCAGCTACAGGCAATCCCGTTACCTGGGCGCGCTTGGGATCTGTAGCCTACCGTCGAGTAGGGCACATTTCCAGCACACTGTCATGTGTTGCACCCTTAAAACTGCTTAAGGGTATATGCGTTTCCTGGACGATGTACCCACCTGAATTCAACCCTAATCTCTCGACCTGGGTGACCTGGATGGTCTGCAGGGCTTGTGGCTGTGGAATAATCTCACTGCATCTTGTTAGTAATTAGGCTTGTGACAACCCTAGTTAGTTAAAGTATCAAACCGTAGTTCTTGCTTGGCCGTGAAGTGATTGGATGGAGTCTAACCAGTCTAGTCTTGCCCTGACCATGTTCCAGACTATTGAATGACCAGAATGCTTGTATTTATTTTACTGATAAATGGTGAGAATTCCAAGTTCTGTTCAGACGAAGGGTTACAACCCCGGTCCTTGTTTGGTTTACGGGTTGTAGCCTGGCTATCTGAATAGTTCCATGGTTATCTCGTCATATATCATCCTGATATGTTTCCTTTTATTCCAGTCCTTATTTTATTTATATTTATATTTCTGTGCTGATTGCTGGTTTTA